>CABFOV010002301.1:31957-61446 GCA_902141375.1 Timema poppense | reverse complement strand
GGGGGGGGTTGTATTGCAGGTGGGGACTACAAGACAGTTCTGTATTTCTCTGCCTCGCATTATGTTCTGTCATTTTAAGAAGAAACACCAAATTACATCGCTTATCAAATACATCAAACACATTTGCAAAGGTTGTTGGATATGATCATACGACACGTGTTTTTTGTTTTTAAGTAGCTTTTCAATTGCCAGATTAGGGCAAAATTATTATTCGTTCACAAAGTATTAAAATGAAATAAATTAGGGAGTTTGACTTTGGTAATGCAATAGTAAAGTTTAGAACACAAGTTTTTTAACTGTAGGCTGTGACCCCCATATGGATCCCGAAAATTATTCTTGGGGTCGCAGTAAACATTGATAAGCGTGAGTAAATTAATTTTTTTTACAAAATAGCTATTAAAATTATAGTACACTATAACCTTTAATTCCACACTTGTTTAGTTTATTAATAGAATATAAACATCGTCCGGAATGATTGAATTCACGAACACAATTCTAATAATCATTCATATAATTAACTGAGTTAAACTAATGGTTTCCATTGGTTGAAAAGAGAAGTTGTTAAAAGTGGATTTATATCGACAAAAATAAGTAAGCTTACCCATTTGATTAAATAGTTATGCTTATTACTTTTTATTTGTAACCATTACCTTTTCTCATTTCCTTATATTAGCCTATTCAATATGTAAAATTTGAAAATTTTCTAAATCTAACCAAAAATATTAAATATATTTGAATATATTAATTTTTTCTAAAAAAAAAATCTTAATTTAATCTTGAACTGTTAAAAACCGAGAAAATTAGTTTATCCATTACTGCCTGGAGTCGCTAATAATTTTGTAATATGGAAAAGGGGTCACGAATAAAAAAAACGTTGTTAGAACCTGTAGTCTAGAAAATAATCGGATCTACTACTCTTAAGGTGACCTGGCGGTCTAGGGGTAAGGTGTCAGACTTCTATGCTGGCGGCCGGGGTTCGATCCTCGGTCCCGGCAAAGATTTATCTGATTACCAAACCCTTCCTTCACCTCTGACAAGACATCTTGTGAATGTGAGGAATGCCAGGCCTCCACCGTGGTTCGGATTCCACGTTAAACTGTAGGTCCTTCATTTCATCTCACAATCACCCTACCATACACATTAGCGTAAGTGCGTATAACCCGAACGGGTAGTAAGACGCGGTGCTAATAATAATAATAATAATAATACATTTAACGGTTGTATTTTCCCGAGTGAAGAAACCTCCCCTCTCTACCTCCACTATGTGTTTGAAAATGGAAAAGGAGGGAGGGGAAATTACTTCTCCTCCCAACCAATGATGTCGAAATATCTCAAATTGGAAGGTTTAAACAATGTTTGAATTATTTTTTAGCACTTCATTTTTTAGAGGTGAGACAATTTGTATTTTATCAATTTGATTATTTTTATTAAAAATAAACATTGTTGTGGACTTTCCTTCAAGTTTCCATTGTTAAAACAAATGTTTAGTGAGCTTCACTTATGGTTTTACTAATGAATAAGTAAATTAAATTATATATATATATATTAGTTTTGATGTAGACCTATCATAGAAATCTTGGAGAAAGTCCCCAACAATATTTATTTCATAACAAAATCATGATCGCACAAATGATTTCCCAACAAAGGAATAGAATGTTAAAAATGAGCGCGATCGAATTCCTCCACAAGACCTGGTTTAAGCCCATGTTCAAAAAGTGTCACTTAATTCCGTGGTCGAGTTACTAGCCTAATCTTTCATTCCTTAATCCTTAGTGAATTTGGTTGTTATTTAAATTGGGGATTCCCTGTGTGAAGCTCCTTCGTTTCCCGCTCTCTTTAAGCTAATTTTAAAAACTGATTTTTAAATGACAATGTCACGCACTTTACGGAACACTCAAAATAGCAGTGACTGTGAGTAACCACTAATCACGTATTAATAGCCTGAAAACTTGGTTCGTTAATCGACGGAAAAATGTGAAACGTAACTAGATGTTTATTTTACTGATTGGTTGAAGATTAAGTTGGTTGACGCTAGCTTTGGCCTTTTCAGACAGTTTAAAAGTTATTTATAATTTTTTCTGTATGCATTCCTTCTCGAATATTATGTTTTGTCAATATAACAATTGGAATAAATTTACACAACTAGTCTAAAGTAGTGAAACATATCTGGAAAACGGATAAATCCGTATCTGTTTTAAGCAAATTTTCGACTTTCAGAAAAAGCCATATCTATCGTGAACGAACTATAGGCCTATAAAACCTGGTTTGGTGACAGAATTGTCTAAGGCAGGAGTGGGGAACCTTTTGGCGTTGGAAAGCTACATATCGCTTCAAAGATTCCACATGTATTGTGCCTAAAGTTTTTTTTAAATTATGAGTGATAATTAAGTCGATAGTAGCGTTGTAAAGTTTTAACATTAAGCTTAAGAATTAAAAATTAATTTTAATTAATTTACATTTACTTTTTGTTTATATAAGGTATTTAACTTGGGCTTTCTGAACCGACTCTGAACTCAGCACACGAGAATTTCTATGAGTGAGTGTGAAAAGGCCTACCATTTCTCCCGTGAAAGATATGTTCACATACCTTCCAGGGTTCTTTTACACGCCACAATCATCATGGGACCGACGGCTTTGCTTTGCCCCTCTAAAGGAAATTGTACTATGGATTTATATCGCTCAAGAAAAATCCGTCGACCGCGGATGGGTTTGAACCCACAAACCTGGGGCGAGCACTTTATCCTAAGACCTCCGAGGTCGACGCAATAATTAAAATACACGTCGTTGGAGAATTTATAGTTTTTAAACAATGAAGATAAATAATTGATAAAACATATTGAGTAAAGGCCGCACCGAAAACCTCAAGAGGTCACATGTGGCCTAAAGGCTGCAAGTTACTCATCCCTGCATTCTTGCAATAAACTAGATTGCTGATGGTAGGGAGATCGGGGTTCTAATCCTGGTCAGGTGTAATGAATATGATTTTTATGATTGATTTTACACTCATCCTCCACGCAAATGTGAATACACTTGCTCAAAATTCAACCTTCCTTATACCTAACACATTAGTGTAGCCTAATTAGTGCATAAGAGTACAACCAGAACTGATAGTAAGCTGTAATGCTAAAATAAACTATAAACGGTAGCCGAGGTGGTTTAAGCATTTGTAAACCACATACCTGTATATTTTAAGTAATCAAAACATTGTTGCTATCACAATTCACAAACATACAGTGGAGGAGAAGGAAGAATAAGAAGAAGAAGAATACCACAGTGTGGGGGAGAGAGGAAGGTTATTTTAAACACCAATATTTAAAGTAAAAAAAAGCAATAGAAGCTAAGGAAAAGCAGAGAAAATCCTAAAGAAGATTGTTAGAAGCCTGCAAAAATAAAACACGTGGTGGAAAGATGGACGCCACAATCCACAATCTTACCCTTTTGGTAACGCATTTGTTTTAAAATATTAAGTTACATTTAAACACCGCTAACAGAAACAAAGAAATTACATTCCTAAGGGATGAATCAAAAGGAAGTTTGATAGCGGTTTTTTTTTTCAAAATCAGAAGATAATTTTGAACGGTAAGTCTTCTTTAAAATACGATAAGTCATAAATGACTTTTCGCAGGGTATTTATATTTTCACGACATTTAATCAAATTTTGTAGGCAAAAGTCCCTGAAAAAAGTCATAACTTTAGTACCTTTTTAAATAAAGTCAACAGCCCCCCTTACCTAGAAGGACGTTGAGCGGTCAATTCGACCGGTGATATATATTGTTGTTTCTTACGTTTCAAAACTCATGACAATGATGTTTTTTTAATATATATTCTTCCTGTTTATTGATGTTTATTGCAAAACCCGCCATTCACTTGTATTTTGATTGCTTCTTAACCTTCCTGCCTTTCACAATATTCAACCAATATTATTGATGTTTATTGCAAAACCCGCCATTCACTTGTATTTTTATTGCTTCTTAACCTTCCTGCCTTTCACAATATTCAACCAATATTTTTAGACATATTCAAAACAAGACACATAAGACCCTACGGGTTGGTTTTTGTAAAGCTCTAACAGTGAGTACGGCCCAAGTACAGATGTGCATTACACTTGCTCTAAATGCTTCGACAAAAATTGTGGTTTTGTATGAAATTAGAATCGTAAACAAAAATATTGGTACCAATATATATTCCCCGCTTCGGTGGCCGCATGGTCTAAGGCACTACTCTCGCAGTAGATTAGACTGCCGTTGTTGGAGAGATCGAGGTTCAAATCTCGGTCGGGTGTATTGAAATTTTTCTACCGAAATGGGTTTCCACACTTCCTCCACGCAAATACAGGTACACTTCCTCTAAATATAACCTTCCTATTCCCTAAAACCATTAGCGTAATTAATATATAAGCTTATAGCCCTAACGCAGACGCAGTGCAAAAACAAAAAAAAAGGTCGTATTAAGAGCTAGGGTTGTTACAGACAGGCGCAATTTCTGACTCCGCGTGAGGTTTATCCCCTGTTGTTTATATATTTAGGCAATCTAATGTGTTCATACATAATGTGTTATATAAACCCCAACGGGGAACAAATTTCCCAAATACCAATTCTTATCCCAATTGAACTCAATGTATGCGTTGCGTTCACCATATTGGACCCGCCATCTTGGATATTTTAAACCTAGGATATTTTTCATAAAGATGGCATGCTCCATAGCGCCCTTACCAAATTTAAGCTATTTAGGGCAACTGGAGAGTTTGAGAAAGAATCCTTGAAAGACAAACACCATATATATATATAATGGCAAAGTACATGTTTTTAGCTTTTACTCTTATTCAAAGTTTTCCTATCTATAGTATGATTGTGGTAGGACGAATAGTAGAAGTTAGTTACTAAATTTACTAAAACAGTTTTAATAAATTCATACATCAAGTCATGTTATCTGCAGGTATTTCTTTTGATAGATATTTTCAATACCTATAGAATAACACAAAATAAAGTAAAACTCTATCAATGTTATTATTATTTAGCACCGCGTCTTACTATCCGTTCGGGTTATACGCTTTAAGTACTAATTACGCTAATGGATTAGGAATTATGAAGGTTAAATTAGGGGAAGTAAGCTCGCATTTGCGAGGAAGGAGAGTGGAAAACCATTTAGGAAAAACCATCTCCAGCTTAACATGACTAGCGCGTTAGCCAACTATGCCACCGAGGAGGATTCTATCAATTATGTCTTCAAAGAAGTACTTTTGAATTTTCTCTACTGTTCTTCCAACCAAAATCAGGGTATATTTATATAGACCTATATAAATATATAGATACATGATGTTTTTAGCCTTTACTCTTATTCAAAGTTTTCCTATATATATAGATATATATAGAAAAACTTTGAATAAGGGTAAAAGCTAAAAACATGTATCTATATATAGATAGATAGGAAAATGTTGGTTTTATAAAAGTAAGATTTAAAACATGTAACTTACAGTAAAAATAGGAAAAACAAGACATAGGCCAATAGGGAAGAAAAATGCTAACGGAAAAATCGACAGTCTTCCTGAGGATGCAGAAAACTCCCGTCCTTCATATTCCACTCAATTTAATAAGATTATTGTACCTTCACCTATGGTCATATGGTCTAAGACATCAGGGTTACAGTTGACTAAATTACCGGTAACAGGGAGGTTGAGTTTAGAATCTTTGTCAGGTACGCTGGAGGTGGTTTTGTATGTAGTTTAGCATTGCTGTTTTTCCATCTCCTATCAACGTTAGTGTAGGTGCACTTCCTACAAAATTAGCCTCCTCAATTCTTTTATTTAGATAAACCTGCCTACTGCTATAATATTTTTTGATTTTTTTTAAAAACTGTTACGAATTAGTATGAAATACTCCCGAATCCAAATTTCAGGTTCAAATATTTTTAAAAAAAATGGAAAAAATTACATTACTTGTTGCATAGTTGGGATGTTAAATACTATGAATAAAATGTTATATTGCAAACATAATTAACATGTTTTATTTTATATTTTTGCCATTTGTAAGGTAAATATTATCACAAAATGAAAAAAACAAACATAATTGAGTGATTCAATTTTAAAATACAGTATTTTTACTGGCAAAGCTTCCTTCATTTTTGTTGAATCCGTAATTTTACTTTTCGAGTCCAAGTCAAAGCTAAAGAAGGAATTAAAATCTGTTTTGAAGCTTCGTACACCTCTTAACTATGATAATGATAGTACAATATTCTCTAAACTTGTTTTTAATCACACATTATAGTGCCAGTATGTGGCCTACAATAGGATAACTAATCACCTGGAAAGAGTGTGTGAAACCAACCCTAGGATAATTGTTCGGAGAATAAGCTACTTCCAGCCTTATTGTTTAGTCAGACACACGTTCCTTGCAGCAAACATTGACTGTATTCACCTATTTTTATTTTTATTTTGAGACAAATGATATGAAAGAGCCCGGCTAACAATACACCAGGATAAACAATACATTTAAAAAAAACCGGCAGGGCCGGTTGCATGAAGTGTTCCCTCGACTGAGGTCCAGATAGCCTGGGTTCGAGTTCAACCACTTGCCCTGTACTACATGTTTGAGTGGTTAATTTATCTCCACCCAAGCGAACATCGGTGCAGTTTATTTTGATGTTATTTACCGACTAAAATTAAGTGTAAAATTTTCAATATCAATAAAACAAACTATAAAGTATAATTTAAATAATACTTTTGTAGTCTTTGTTTATATATATATATATTAAAAATTTCTTATTTTTAAGAAGTTCAAAAAGATTAATAAGCAATATATAATTTGTTTCGTGTTTCCTCCAACAATGATAAAAAACAGCTTCTATTTCTTTTTTCAAACCCGGGCTGCTACGATTCAAACTTTTACTTCTTTAGCCACAATTCGTTGTCCTCTTGTGCAGTAAGTGCTCAGCGCCGTTTATCACTGCGGTTTTTTGTAAGTTTTTTTTACTACTTCAAAAAAAAACCGAAAAGAAAAGAGGTTGCAATTTTCTCATGCCGACTATGGCCGCTGCCCGCTGGTTACTTGTGAAATGATGGCGCACCCTCTTCTTGGTTTAAGGGGTGTGGGAGGGAATGAGAAAGAGTGAGAGGGGCTTCCGTTTCGATTTGTTTTGTTGGAGGGGTGGCTCGGGTAGAGGGGTAGTTAGTAGTGGCGGGGGAAAGTGAAGGGGTGTGAGGTCTAGTCAGACACAGTCAACAACAGTACCAGGGCCAGTTGCCAACTGACCACTCTGGATTTTCGTAGCCTTTTTATCAGCGTGCCTTATTTTTGTGTGTTGTGTTTTTTTGTGTGCGAGATTAGTGTTGTGTCCGTTATAGTGAGGTCTTTAGACACTTTGTATGGCTGCAGTTTTAATTTGGTGTTGAGACATTCCCACAGGTAAACACTTTATTTTCATTTACTATAATGTAAAAATCACACAATGCCTCGTTTTTGTAGGTGTTTATTTCGTTTAAAAAATAATTGAATCGACTGTTCGTGACTATAAATTCTTTTATCAACAATGATATACGATCTTTTTTTTAATTTACTTAGGATTGGAATACAATTAATACCATAGATATATAATAACATTCTAGTTTTTTATTCTCAAATCCATAAATAATTTAGTCCTCGTTAAAGTATTAATTTTATAAGGATTATAAAAGCCTTAAAGGTAATTTGCTTTATGTGTTTTTTTCCATTGTTTTTTCATAAACACTTTCTTAACGATCATTATCTTAATACACATCGACTCAGCGAGGTTTTTTATTTGTTTTTGTAAGAAAAAATAAAGACTTCATTAGCCTTGATAACAATGTCTTTAAAACAAAATAGTTTACTGCTTGAAGAACATTTTAGAAAATTAAAAAAGAAAAGTTAAATATGTTCACATATTGAGGTGATCTTTTTAGAATCTGGATTATTCTCTTGCTCAAACAAGCCTTTCAACTATTCTAGATCTCGTGATTCATAAATGTTTGGCAAATATATCATATTTATATTGACTATCGGTTTTAAAAGTATTTTTTAAATGTTTAAAATGTATTAAACTTGTATTATTGACGTTAAAGTATTAATTTTTTTTATTATTGTTTTAATGTGATTGACAACAAATTTGTGTATTTGAACGAAATATCTTCTTTACTATATAAAGTTATGGTGCAAATCGATTCTCAATCGTCTAGTGTTAAAGAGATATCATCCAAGATAACTTTGTTTGCTACTTGTTACAGTATAGGACTGGTTAATAAATAATAATAATTACTATTCATACCAATCTTGAACCGATTAGTTTTACAACAGATAATTATTACATTCATCTGAATATTGATTAAAGTAACACATATAACCTATATAAGTGAATTCTTTAAAATATTTTTTAAAATAATAGCTCATAGTTGAATTAGGTAATATCGCGGGTGTTTTAACATAATATTTGCATTTATTTGTCAGTTTGTTGGAAAGATACATTTACATTTATTTGGCAGTTTGTTTGTTGAGTTCAATTATAACATCAAGCACGTTTTTTAATTAAATGTGTTTACACTTGAAAAATGTAGAGTGAATAACCAGTGTTATGGTATGCATTATTAGTATCATTCTATTAATATCGATAATATTCATCCAAAATAACAGCTGCAGATCTCAAAAGATTACTTATAATTAAAAAGTACATTATGTATATGAGTATATACATAATATACAAGTAGTTTAAATTACTTTAGTAAATGTCAGGTAATGTTCTTACAACCACAAGTGACACAATCTTATACGAGTTTTTAAACAATGGGATCTAAAGGTTTTAAAATAATGTAAAATGTTTATTTGTATGTATATTTGCTTTGAGTGGTCAATTCACTTGTTATATTGTTATGCCACATTTCATATGAGACCGGATCGGATATGTGCGTGATATACTATTTTGACGAATTGTTGATTACATATTCTTGGTTAGAGCAAGAAAAATTCGCTGTCAAAATTGTATATGTTTATGTAGCGCATAATAATAATAATAATAATAATGGCGTGTCTGGGCTACCATTGATGTATTTTATTCAGAAATATCACCGAGTACGCAGACGAAACGTCAAGCTCTTGTCTGGCTTGCCGGGTAAAAGGAGTGATCAGGGTCCCAGCCGGGTGTTTTTCCATAAATGCTCTTCCAATCTCCTTCCACGCAAACGTGTGTACACATAGTATAAATTATACCTTTCTTCTTTCCAAATAAAGTATTGTAAAACACACAAGAAAAAAAAGTAATAACGATAATTTTTAATATACAACTCATTAAGGCTCGCTAAGATCTGAGAATCCCGGGTTTGATTCCCGGAATGGCTGAAATAAATTTAATTGGTTTAAATGGTCTTTTCGCATGTCTCGTCCATAAATTAACGTTTGGACGACTGCGTATTGTATCTTTTCCAGAATTTAAGTTTGTAAGTCGTGTGATATTATCAGCTAGGTTCAGATAATGCATGTTAAATATATTTAATAAGTTAATAAAATAAACACCTATTTGGATGGTGCTAGAAGAACCTCGGGAACTTTATATTTCCCCGTGCTTCTCGTCTTACTACCCGTCCGCACTTTATATACTAGTAGGTTAGGAATGAGGAAGGTAGAATTTAGAATAGATGTGCCCTTATTTACGTGAAAATAAAGTGGAAAAACAAACAAAAAAACTCGATACATCAGTCCAAGATTCGAATTTTGACCTCATCGCCCGTAAACCAAACAAGACGAGACTAAAGTCTCTCCACGTGATCCCACGGTAACTATTTTTTTATTTAGCACCGCCTATTGCTACCCGTCCGGATTATACGCTTAAGTACTAATTACACTAATGGACTAGGAATTGGTTGATTACCCCCTCCCTCCCAGTTCACCCGACCAAGAGTCGAACCTCCCTTTCCTCGTCCTCGGCAGTCTAGCTCAACACGAAGCTAGCACGTTAGCTAGCTACGCCACTGGGGCGGGTACCACGATAATTTTTTTGTCCTTGTAGTCTATCTCAAATCGCGAATTTTTTTTTAGCAAGAGTATATTCATTCAAACACAAACAATTCTAATATGCCCTCGGTTGAGGTGGAGAGCTTTCATAATATGTTCAGATGCCGATAAAACAATCTTTAAAATGCTTTAAGTCGTCCTATCCCAGATGGTGTCAAAACGTAATCTTCCCTATTGTGTGATTCAGAGTTTACTACATTCTGCCATACTTTTTCTGTCCTTTAATACTTGTAGAGTAAATGTGTCAAAAATATTACGTGTTTTTTGAGAACAAAGGAGAAAGTAGTTTAAACTATGTAAAAAAAATTCAACAATTTATATTTGTCAATATGTCTCCTCTTTCATAACAAGCAGAAACTTTGATAACAAATACAAAAATACCACAAAACATGTAGGCTATTTCTGTCCTTCTGTTCAACATTGTGTATTCGCGATTTGATTCATATAAAGAAAAACATCGTTTATTGTCTTTTGAAGAAGAAGAAGTAAGCTTAGGTGATTATTTATAAACATTTAAAGATACGTATTTTTTTGTCTCTTTAGGTTTATCGTGTCATTGTTTCCCTGTTTACTAAATAAAGTAGGTATCTAAAAAAAAAAAAAAAGAGGATACGTAGTCAAACCATTATCACCAGTATCGTGCCAATCAATATATTTTAACAAAAATGATAGCCTTCAATATTTTGTTGCGTTAATCGAGGGAAAATGTAGTAACAGTACACTGATTCTGTTAGAAAGGGTTTTTTGAAAGGTCTTTCCATATCAAAATCTTATTTTATGGTAGGAAAAAAGCTTTTAAGAAGGCCCCCTCCTTACCCACAAGATAAGTGTATAAATATCCTTTCGAGTGTAACCATTTTACTTCTCTGTGTTTGGTGCAATTTCACTCCTGTGCCATCTAATACCAGTGTAATCATAAATTTGCGCCACCGTGGCTTAGGTGCCATCTTTAAAGGGGAAGTGTAGGGGACACGAGAAAAGGGAAGTTTTTTTGCAGTTTTTATATCACAACTTTTTTTTAAACCGAAATCAAATTTGCTCCATTAGAAACATGAGCTTAATTTTCTTCACATGGTGATATATTTTTGATTATCTGCCAAGGATGTCCTGGAATCTAATGACAACTTTTTCTCTTCATTTAAAAAGTTATCCGCCTCGGTGTCGTATTTGGCTAACGCGCTTGTCGTGTTACGCTCGACTGCTGAGGACGGGGAGATCGAGGTTCGAATCTCGGTCGGGTGAACTGGGGGTGGTTTTTCCTAAATGGTTTTCTTTTTTCCTAAATGGTTTTCCACTCTCCCTCCACGCAAATGCGGGTTCACTTCCTCAAATTCAACCTTCCCAAGTCCTAATCCCTTAGAGTAATTAGTACTTAAAGCGTATAACCCGAACGGGTAGTAAGACGCGGTGCTAAATATTATTATTTAAAAAGTTTCTCATCTAATGCCGCTATGCTCCCAACAGGTATTCAACAACGACGACGTGAAGAAATTTAAACTCTTAGGTTTCCACTGAATCAATATTTGATTTATTTTGACAAAAAAAAGTTTTGCTATCATTCGACCACCGAAGTGAGTAGTAATTTATTAATCATATATTTGAGGAGGGTAATTAGGGTGGGGAGGGTTTAACCCCTAAAGTATTTTCCTCTCACCTTTCTCCAATTTGATTTGTCCTTGAAAACAAACATTAACAAATCATATTCTTTAAATTGAAAAAAATGACACGGGAATTGAACCCGGGACCTTTGGCTTAGTATGCCAATGTCTACATCCATTCAGTGAGTGAGTGGTTAGAGCATTGGCATACTAAACCAAAGGCCCTGGGTTCGATTTCCATCTCCAGGTGTTATTTTTCAATTTAAATTATTATTATTATTATTATCAACACCGCTTCTTACTAACCGTTCGGGTTAAACGCACTTACGCTAATGTGTAATGGTAGGGTGATTGTGAGATGAAATGAAGGACCTACAGTTTAACGTGGAATCCGAACCACGGTGGAGGCCTGGCATTCCTCACATTCACAATATGTCTTGTCAGAGGTGAAGGAAGGGTACAGTTTAACGTGGAATCCGAACCACGGTGGAGACCTGGCATTCCCCACATTCACAAGATGTCTTGTCAGAGGTGATGGAAGGGTACAGTTTAACGTGGAATCCGAACCACGGTGGAGACCTGGCATTCCCCACATTCACAAGATGTCTTGTCAGAGGTGATGGAAGGCTACAGTTTAACGTGGAATCCGAACCACGGTGGAGGCCTGGCATTCCCCACATTCACAAGATGTCTTGTCAGAGGTGAAGGAAGGGTTTGGCAATCTGATAGATCTGTGCCGGGACCGAGGATAGAAGTCCGACCCCTTACCCCTAGTCACCTTTTCAAGTTAAAGAAGATGACATTTAGATGCGGCTATAAGCACAATTATCAAATATAGCTCTGCTATTTAATCCATCGTTAACAAATCAGTTGCTGTGATTCCTTAATTAGATTCAATTTTACTCACAAACAGTTGATGCAAACTGCTGTTCTCTCTGTCGTCCCTCGTGTTATTTCAAGTTTTCAAGCAGTTATACCGTTTACTTGTTCTTAAAATAACACGCACGTTGTTTGTTGAACCGTTATTTTGACTCCATTAATTAATACTTAGAGAGAGATAGAAAGAGAGATGTTGTTTCCTAAATATTCACCGAGTGCTATTTGTATTCCTCAAGAAATGATGATTTCTACTTCGAGAGAAAAACATGTAGCCGTGTTCATACAGTTAAACACGTTCTGAACCGCATCGTCGGGCACGCGGACTGACCGGCAAGCTCATCTAGTCTGGTTTGCCGGTGAGGAGGTCAGGTCATAGATCCAGGATGGCTGTACTATGCACAGTTTTTTTACCATTTTTTACTAGATGGGTTTACGCTAGTCGTGTTGAGCTCGACTGCTGAGTACGGGAAGATCGAGATTCGAATCTCGGTCGGGTGAACTGGGGGTGGTTTCCCCTAAATGGTTTCCCACTCTTCCTCCACGCAAATGCGGGTTCACTTCCTCTAATTCAACCTTCCCGATTCATAATCCATTAGCGTAGTTAGTACTTAAAATAGCGTATAACCCGAACGGGTAGTAAGACGCGGTGGTAAATAAAATATTAGATGGGTTTAAAATCTCCCTCCACACACAAATGTATATACATTTCCCATACATTTTAATCTAATTCATATCTTACCAACAGCTTTGGTGGTCGAATGGTCTAAGGCAGGGATTGGAATTCCCCCACAAGGGAACCTGTGACCTTTTAGGTAGGAATGTAGGAGACGCAAGTTAAGGGCAGTGTTTTTACAGTGAAACTTTCTTGGCAAAATTTGAACAAATATTTCGCCAATAGAAACATAAAAGTTTCATTTTCGTCAAATGTTGACCTCAACATTGTTGTTGAACTTCTGTCAAGGGTGTCCTGGGATTGACAACTTTTTATCTTAATTTAAAAAGTTTCTCATCTAATGCCGCTATGTTCATGACATAACTTATATTTAACAAGTGTTATCTCCATGTGAAGAAAATTAAACTCTGTTTGTACTTAAGTAATATTTGATTTATTTTTACCCTAAAAACTGCAAAAACACTTCTTTTCACACCTTAAGACCACACATGACTTTTTGAGGTGTTCGATGTGGTCTTTTCGCATATTTTATAAATTATGTATTTCTATAGTTTTAAATTATATATTCTCGAATTGCATCTATTTTAATTAATTAAAATAAAATAATTGTTAACTTTAAAAAGTATTTTGTTAGAAAATAAATCGCTCATCGATCTATCTATCCATCACTGATTGGCACACTATCATATTTTATAGAAATATAAAAATGTACATGAAGAGTGCGGCCTTACGATTTCAAAAGGTTCCCTACCCCAGGTCTAAGGTTAGACTAGATTAGACTAGATTGTCGATGATGGGCAGATATAGGTTCGAATCCCGGTTGGGTGTACTGAGGGTATTTTTCCTTAATGGTTTTCCACTCACGCTACGCAAATGCGGGTACACTTTTAAATATACCCTTCCCTATCCCATTAGCGTAAATAGTACATATGCGTCCAACCTGAATAGGTAGTAAGACGCGACGGTAAAAAAAAATATCTTATGTTTGGTTAAACATAAACATTGATTTACAAAGTTAATACACGCTTCACTAAAAATGTGAATATTCTTAACATAAAGGTAAAGAATGTACAAAGTTAATTTAAAACTTACATTATCTTGTCAGTCTCACAACTATGCGGATTCTTCCCCTCCGCCCCATGAATTTTCAAAACATCGATATTATTAAACATACATGCAAGGAATTCCTTAAAATATACGTTTCTACAAGCAGGGTATCATGAACATAGTTCATAGTTGAACGTGGATAGGCAAGAGGGATATGTCACACTCCCAATGTTCATAGTATGGGCCTTGTCTGACAGGTAAAACAGTACTAGATCTACTTAAATGTATTCATACGTCGAGTTTTGCGATCTAAAGCTGTTACTTTCGATAAATATTATACCAATAACATAACACTAAAAGTATTGTAAAATGCTATCAATGATGACCGCAAAGTATGTTTTATATTTTAAAAAACACGTTCTGAAATCAACACATTCATTGAATAATAATTAGTGTATTTTCAGCTGCAGAAAACGTTCTGGGAAGGACGAAACCTTGGATTTTTTTGTAGGCCGCAACAGTTATTTTTGAAATCAGGCGATGCTCAATAGAGGGAGGCAAGAAAGAAACCTTGAAAAAAACTATTTTTTTTTGTTGCCATCGAAGGGGTTCGTTTTGAATACATTTACTCTTTTAGGGTTGAAGCGCTGCATCTTTTGTCAAAGGTGGGATTTTAGGTCTGTGAATGTTTTTAAGGGTTCTTTTGCCAGATAAAAACTAGCAATAAAAATAAATATTGAAAGTAGGCAACAGTCCTTGTTTACTGCAAGGTTTGAAGTAATATATATATATATATTGAACCTTTTAGAGAAATCCTTGGCTAGGCCTATGTAGGTCACGCTAGCTTTTTTTTTTAGGTAAATGTCATACCCGTTGTGTCCTAGATTTAACTCTTATGGCATGGTAACGGTTACATATTTTAGCCTATACGGGTGACTTATCCTGGAGGGCTCACGGATTTTAAAAAAAGTCCACGGGCCCTTTTATACAGGCGTTTCGTGACGCGCGACGAGAGACGGTGAAGCGCGTTCTCTAAATACACAGGAGACAATGAGTTCCTTGTACTCTGTCGCGCGTCATTTATGTCGTCGCAATCTGTAAAATGTGCCGTAGTAACCTGGAGATCGCTGCGTCATAAATGACGTATGACGATCCAAGATAAACTATATTAAATGGGGCATTTTACACAGGCGTCAGCTTTTGTGTCGCCGCGTTGGTGATACTACAGGACACCCAACCTCAAATCCACTCGTGTTGGAACCTCATTGTATCTCAGTACCAGTCGGTATCAGTGTACAGTAGCCCCATGGCTTCTTTGGTGCTGCCTGACAGCTCACAGCTGACAGCTAAAAGCTTTGAAATTTACCAGACCAAATTATGTATCCCTCCGCCGAACCATGTGATCTGCAAAAACATGTGTTTAGCCGCTGTCTCTTCTGACAGTCAAAATTTAAGTATATACCTAAATGTTGACTGTCAGCTGTGAGCTGTCAGTCAGCACCAAAGAAGCCACGGGGCTACTGTACTTCTGTGGCAGATAGTTGAGTGTATTTCTTATTTGTGGTTGGGTATTTATTGTCTACCACTTCCCTTGGGAGTTGTTACGCTTTACTCACCAGAGACCATACAAATTGCAGAATTTGCGCACCAAATGTTTGCACTTGTTGGCATCATCGCACGTTTATAATGGACGGTTGTTTTCGCTTTGAACATTAACAAATCATCCGAGAGATCAGCTAACAGACACACTTTTGTCCTCAAATTATGAAAGTGACTTCCACGCCATTGATGAAAAGTAAAGGTTTTATAATTCTGAGGAAAAACCGAGAGTAGGGACCTTAAGTCTTTAAATTCTATAGTCTTGATTTTGTTTATGTAATAATGACTTAATTTTTTTTTTTTACAAACGAGATAGTGACAATATTAATTTATTTATTACTATACTAAATATTATCAATATCTCTAGTATTTTTAATTTTAATGTGGTCTCTATGAGCAAATGAGTTCGACACACCTGAATCTAGGCAGGCGTCACTTTCGTAATAGATTGGATTGTAGGCTACGGAGAGGTCCGTGGTTCGAATTCAAGGTTGTGTACCCGGAGGGTGATTTCACACATGCTATTTTATACACTTATTTCCCCATCTCATTTTTGTTCTAGTGCGGATAAAATCTCCTTTAAATTAACTTTTTCATCCTCACACCTTTAACTAAGCAGTTAGTTTTATACTGGCTTGCTAATGACGGGAATATCGGGCTTCGAATCCAGGTTTGGTGTACTGACAATTTCCCACTCTCCTTCCACACAAATGCAGGTAAATTACCTATAAAATGCTTTTTTCTTCATCTCGATATTCAACTCAAAAATTATAAATTTCTTGATATAAGCGATAAGGATGAAAAAGGTAATTTAGGGTAAGTGCAATCGCATTAGCGTGGGGGAGAAGATGGGAAAACTACAGTGTAGATCGCATATGGAATATCACAGTAATTTCGTCTGGCAGGGATTCGAACCTTGACCTCGCAGTCACCGACAGTCCAGCCTATTGGAAAGTTTGATGGCCTAGACTGTGTGACCACAGTTGCGGGTAGTTTGTTATCAATTTGGCACATTGTAATAAACCTTAATTATCTGCTCATAATAATTGTGCAACACTTTCGAAAAAAACTTTAACATAAACGAACAGGTCCAAGTTTACTAAAAAAAACGGGGCTAATGTGTGATGGCCGGCCGTGATATGTGGTTTCAAAATGCCATTTATATGAAGAAAAATGTAAAAAACGTAAGTTCCAAAAATTTTGTTTTTTGAGATAGCTAAACAGTACTTCTTAACTCAGCTTTATTTTGGTTGAGGGGAGAGGGGAAGCAAGAGTGAAATCCCCAAACAGGCGAAGTCAAGAATTTATTTTTACTCAAGGGCATAGAAAAAAGAGAGGGGTTTAGGGGAAGGTCTCTCTCTCTGTATATATACACACATGCAAGGACTTGTATTGGTTCTAAGTATAGTAAAATTTTCTAGCAGAAAAATTAACTTTCAACGTCCTTTAATTAATGCCCCAATTAGCGACTAGCCTGGGCATTTAGAAGGAATATAAAAATACAGTATAAATAATTCTTTTGGAAAGGGTTTGAACCCCCAAAATACTACCCCTTTTTACGTTCCTGGAACACCAAATACTAGGTGATAGGATTTGTTGTAACAGAAATGTATTTTATAGTTTGAGCTTTTCAAACCTTATTCTAAATTCTATACAATTTGTCAAATATATACACACACACACACACATATATATATATATATATATTTATATGTGTGTGTTTTTTCGTTTCTTTGACTGTACCATCAGTACTTGAAATTTTGTGCAAATAAAAAGGGAAAGAAGCAGGTATATTTTCGATGGAATGGGTGCTATTGAAAGATGTTTTTAACCCTATTGCTCCCCCCATCTCTCAGCCCACAGAAAACTGGATACGCCAAAACTTACAAATGGTGGGAATATTTTTTTGCCTATTGAGGTTTTCATGCCATTAGAGGATTGGAGGGTTGGAAAAAAAAAAGTTGGGGGTGGATGGTTTTTTCAGTTCTTCGACAAAGAATTATCTAGAGCTATATATTTGAATGGCCCAATTATTCATTCCTATCGCTAATTATTATTTTTAACTCCGCGCCTTACTATTCGTCCGGGATATCTGCATATAAAATGTATACTCGATGACGTAATGGAATTGTGGGAAACCATTTAGGAATAAACATTCACAGTCCATCCTTTCATCCACCGACAAAACAGATTAGATGAGCCTTACGTTTAGTTCGCGTGTCCACCGATGCGGGTACCTTTATAATAAAAGTATACATTTTAATTAAAATACTTTTTTGTATATGTCCCCCAAAAAACGCGAAACTTGCTCATTTTAAACGACGCTTTATCCAAAATGCTGCAATTCTGGTATCAAGGTAAAAAGAAAGAAAAAGAGATCACACAAATATTCGTTTTTAAAAAGGACTCAGCGTGTTTAAAAAAATTGATGATTGTTTAAGTGGTTTTGAAGATTAAGAACCGTCATTCCCATCAAATTCTGCATTGTGAGGATAACATTTCATTTTGTTAGGAACTTTATGAATAGGTTGGTCCTGAAATCTCATATAGCAAGTTTAGATAGACCTTGGGCAAACTTCTAATGGAAGCTTTCGCATAATTCTATCCTACTTTACGCGCCCCTAACACCCAAGATTTTATAGGTGATGTAGAAAGTAGTCCTGTCATTTGAGATGCCTCAGATCGTTAAGTGGTTTGTAGAACAAGTCTTTCTCCATCTGATCACATAGCAGAGGATGTGCGTGTAGGCGTCCCCCCTCACACCCCTCTCCCTTCCCTTGTTCCTCGTATGTACTAGTAACAATATTTCCTCTTAGCTTGAGTCACTTTCAAATAATAATAAATATTTATTAATATGTTACCCAATTTGTTGGCAATAAAGTGTCGGGCACAAACACACCTGGGAATAATATCCTAAAATCTGCGCAGCTATGCAGATTTTCAACTAGATCTCAAACCACCGTCTTAAACGAGAGTAATTCTCTACTAACTCAAGTGTGTAGGCCTATCTTAATCCTGTCACATAAGTTAGCAGGGATGTGATGGCCTTTGACTCCGATTCCAACTCACAGTTTCTCAATTTTTATACTCTCCGACTCCTTCACAAATGACCAAAGTATATTGATTATTGGTGACCTGGCGGTCTAGGGGTAAGGCGTCAGACTTCTATGCTGGCGGCCGGGGTTCAATCCTCGGTCCCGGCACAGATTTTCGTGGTTCGGATTCCACGTTAAACTGTAGGTCCTTCATTTCATCTCACAATCACCCTACCATTACACATTAGCGTGCGTATATCCCGAACGGGTAGTAAGACGCGGTGCTAATAATAATAATAATATATTGATTATTTATCAATACAAAATCTGCCGCAGTAAAATTCTTCTATACAGATTACTTCATAGGAACTTTCTTTGGCCTTGTCAATCATTTTACATTTTAATAAATTTGCCAATCCAGATTACAAATATTGGTCATAAGGAATAAAAAGTATAAAATTAAAATGAAATAGCTGCGATATATAGTGTTATAATATTATAAATTTTTATTTTGAAGTCTTTGAGTCGGTACATGTTTACCAACCCTGACTCCCCCAAAACTGCTTCCGACTCCACACCCCTGTAAGCTAGGCACTCTCAAGTGCATTCACCTTCAACATTGAAAATTATTTGTGAAACAAACAGAACTAAACCATGAAATTAATGATAGAGTTTTGAGGTCGCCAGGCATACTACAACTCTTAGCTAAGAGTTACTGGTTCAATTCTAAAGAATAAAAGATAGAATCTGCGTGGACACACAATCATGTTCATCCTAACACTCAAATGTAGAAACTCCTGGTGCCATGGTTGAGTGTCAGTGCTAATTGTGCTATCCTAAGTTAAGTTAGCTTGTAAGTCGAATGCTAAAAAAAAGGGTACGTTTAACGGATTCTTTATTTTAGGAATATATCCAAGCACTATTTTATGACCAACTTAATATAATGACGAAATACCAGAGATTTCCGAACTTTCTCCATTTCCTGACCTAGCCAACGTGCTCCTCATAAAAAACACATGCTATCTTGTTAAGTATAAACAATGGTTACAAATTGTAATAAATCTCTTTTAGTTATTCATACAACGCTTTGCCAGAGAAAAATGGCATGTCAAACTCTGCGTTAGTTTATCAGACTTAGAAATTGTTATCCAACAGTCTTTTAGGATTAGGAAAATTCAATTCACGTGTTCTTAAGAGGTGGAGAAACATTGGACTAGATGAATCCTTCCAAGGTTTGCACAGATATAAAAGAACTTTCGGTGAAGCCTCGCCGTGTTAAAGAGTCGAGTGTACCATTCGTGAGGATGCATACACCTGATGGTAGAGATGCTAAAAAGTTCGACGCCTCATCTAACTCGGTAAAGTGTCTGCATATTGATCTATTTGACGTTTGATCTATTCCAGGATGAATACAACATGCACTCTTCCCAGCAGTTTGACTCATCCTGGCGGTCTTCTGGGGTACGAGGACGGTTCCAGAATGGTTGTGGATACACCTAGCTGGCATCGAACCATGACCTCTATCGTGAGTATCGCCTACATCAGGCGTGCCAAACTCATTTGATCATCATCACTAAATAGGAAATTAAATATATTGAGGTAGCTGCATTTAAAAAAAATTCAACACTATCACAATCTTAGAGAAGGCCCCTCCCCCCCCGGTTTAACGTCTAACTTAGCTACAGTCTAATTTTGTTAGGAAGAGCTTTTTCTAAATGAAAGAAATACTTACACGTATTCATATGTTAAGTCATGTGATATGCAGCTGCTACGTTTAATACCAATACCAATAAAATACTACTACTAATACTATAATAAAATGTTTTCAGTGTTGGCCGCAATTTTTTTAATAAAAATTGAATTATAGATAATACAGCTCTAAACAGATGCCGCATCATGGTAGGGTTTTCTGTATGTTACACCAATACACCAATAAATCAGAAACAAAAGTTACTAAAACTACTATCATATTACCCGCCTCGGTGGCGTAGTTGGCTAACGCGCTTGTCGTGTTGAGCTCGACTGCTGAGGATGGGGATATCAAGGTTCGAATCTCGGTCGGGTGAACTGAGGTTTTTTCCCCCTAAAATGGTTTTCCACTCTCCCTCCACGCAAATGCGGGTTCACTTCCTCTAACTCAACCTTCCCAATTCCTAATCCATTAGAGTAATTAGTACTTAAAGCGTATAACCCGAACGAGTAGTAAGACGCGGTGCTAAAAAAAAACAACTATTATATTTGACAGTTACAAAAGCCTCCCAACATACCTCTTGAGTTTGCCAGCTACCGCTGCGGGTTTTACATTTTTTAAATTCTGTCTTGAACTTATTCTTTGACTTTGAATGTGTGTAAATTGTGGATATCCCGAATGGGCAGTAAGATGGCTACTAGCACCATATTTAATCCTCAAATATATTGTAATGTGTGACAGAGGAGTTCGCCGGCTGTTCATACGTCACCGCGTCTGTGGACTTATCTGATGAGCGTATAAAAAGATTTTAAATGAAAAGTATCAAATCTTTTAATTAAAAGTAAAGGCTTGTTCCATTGCCATTTGAAAAATTTGTCTCTTAGCTTGCCAGTTTGGTTCTTGGCTACAGAATCTCTATTGATTTTATAGCTGGCAGCAATTCAACTAGAACCTACAGTCAGTCTAAATTTATTAGGAAGGGCCTTATCTGACAACTAAAAAGATTTTAGATCTACTTTCACATATTCATACATCAAGTCATGTTATATGCAGCTGTCACTTTTGATAGATACAAGGTACGCGATATTAATGACTCAAATATATTTAAATGGCAAGCAAAAAAAAACACAATGAGCTTAGCATCAAATTAATATGAATATAAAAAAAACTATTTGCTATTTCATACTTTTATATCTAATAATTACTTGATTATAACTCTGGTATAAACATATTTTGTTGTGGGTCTATAAATTTTATTATTTCATAAAGAAAATATTACTTTCATCAGGATCAAAGCTAACAGAATTAGCTCATTAATCTCCTCACTCTGTGTCCTAGATTAGTCATTACAAATCGCAGATACTCCAGAAGGCAGTAAGACATCCAAAATTTAAAAAAAAAACATGGTTTTGTCCCGCTATTCTACTTACTATCCTTCCGGGCAATCCACACTCCACTGGGATAAAGATTAGGAAGGTAGAATATTAAGAAAATGTTTCCAAATTTGCATGGAGGGAGAGTGGAGAACCATCTAAGAAATACCTCAGTACACTGGGACGGGATTTGAACCTAAGCCTTTACGTAATCATAAACCCAGATAAGATGAGACTGCCTTTATTCGTGTCCCTACCTGTTTGGTCTAAAATGACTTTCCTCATTGATTTAAAACTTAAGAATAATTTATAAATGTAATATCTAAAACCAAAATAAACAAAGCTATAACAAGGTTTGATTATTCTGTAGAAAGAAGAACCATCAGAGGAGCGAGAGCACACTTCACACAGTCCTAACAACGACTCCGGTATTTCTCCGGGTCATGGTTCTTCGTGTACCAACAGCGACGGTCCATCTCCTAGCCATGCCACACATACCGGCAATGACGTTCAGAGCCCTGTCGGAAGTCCTCAGTCCAGATACACCTTGAACATCCCCCAGCAGTGCGTCACTAGACCTTGTACTAACCCTTTAACTCCCGCTGGACCACCGCCCCTCCCAGACAAGGAACCATCGTCTACAAAATCCGTCCACAGTCCAAGCATCAACACATCCTCTCCAAACAACACCCCTAACCTAGTTGCTATGACAGCAAGTCATGAAACAATAGAGATGACTCCTGTAAATTCAACACCTGAAAATAAGAACCAAATTATAACAGTTTCGAACCCAAGACTGACAGATGAAAACAGCCACAGCTCATCATCTGCCTCGGAAGGCGAGGGTCTCTACTATAACAGTAAGATGACGTCTGGACAAGAACTTGATGATTCCTTGCATCGGCTCCAGCTAACCTTTGGACACACCCCAATGATGGAAGGTGGGGATAATGACAAAGTTTATAGCCCAAACGAAGAGAGAACCATTTTTCAATGTCCAATCTGTTCTTTCTCCTCTCTGTACAGGTAAGTTTAACTAGCAACATTTATATGTTTATTTCTAACTTAGAACCATTTCATTTAACAATCTAAAGTAATAAAATATTATTTTTGTCATTAAATGAATGAATACTTAATATTGTATTATACTCATAAAGCTCAAATAATGTATTTGAAAAAACACTTTAAATAGTTCTTATTGAATGTTACCTTTTTACTCCTTTTATATCTGAGCTGGTGTTTACTTTTTTATGATAGGTGCGACAAATTAACATTTAATCATATTACTTTTAAAAAGTTAAAACTATTTTAGTAGCTCAATTTTATTAAACTAACCATAGTACCTATTTAGATTTACAATCAAGCATTGTCATTAATAAATAGAAGCTGGTAACTACAGAAAGTCAAGATAAAACTAACATATTTGATCTTCTAAAATATGTCCAATATACATGGTAAAACAAGTATAGCTAAACAATTATATTGGATTTACTTAATATTTTTTTCCTGTGGATCATATTAAAATTCACTCAAATTAATTTATATATAATTAAATTTACATTGTTAAACATTCTGTAGTTAAACACACTGCTTTACTTATCGAGAGGTAGCACATAAAAAAGTGTCGTAAATTGAGATATGGTTGTTCTGATTAATGAAAGTTCATGGATACATGTCTATTATAAATAACCACCACAGGATTTAATTAAAAAAACATCGTTCAACACAATAAAAAGAATTAACTGTACAGATGATTAAAATTCAGAAATTATTTGCATTTCCAGAATTAGCTGTACATGTTTTTATTTTTATTTCCTTGTTTGTGGTTTTTAATTGTGGCTGAGAATATTTCCTACATAAATAAAATCAAGTAAAGTATCATGAGTAAAGTACTCAAGTATGTTTGGCTTGATTTTATTAATTGCAGGTCCCAGTTCAACAATCATTTAAGTTCTCATTACAATCACAAGTGCTCCTATTGTGATTTTTCAACCAAAGACTTGGAAAAGCTTCATACTCATTTGCGTGAGGATCACGACCAGTACATGTCTGCCCCTGAGGATGACTGTGAAGGAGATGGGAGCATAGAAGGGGATGAAGAAGAACCAGGGGTGAGGGTTCCTAGGGTCAACTCTCAAGGTAAGGTAAAGACATTCCGCTGCAAGCAATGTAAATTTGCAGCTGTCACCAAGCTTGAGTTCTGGGAACATTCACGCTGTCACATAAAGGTAGAGAAACTTCTTACATGTCCCAAGTGCCCATTTGTGACAGAGTATAAACACCACCTGGAATATCACCTTAGGAATCATTTCAAGTCCAAACCTTTCAAGTGTAACAAGTGCCCATATTCTTGTGTAAATAAATCTATGTTGAACTCTCATTTGAAATCCCACTCAAACATATATCAGTATCGATGTTCAGATTGTACATATGCTACAAAATATTGTCACAGTTTGAAGCTTCATCTCAGGAAATATGCACACAAACCAGCAATGGTCCTAAATCCGGATGGTACACCCAATCCTCTACCAATCATTGACGTATATGGTACTCGAAGAGGACCGAAACAGCGTACCAAAAATTCAGAGAGCATAAATGAAAACAACAACTCTTTGATGGCACCAACAACTCAGCCTCAAGCTACCCATCCAATGGGACCCCAATACACCTTGTTCCAACCTTCATACAGTGTTTTGCAAACTCCTCAACAGTCTTCTCCAAATTTGTCCCTTCCATTTCCTTATGGCCCTTTAATCAACAGTTCTTTCCCACCAACTTCTAATGGGTCTTTGTTAAGATTCCCTATTATTAACAAAATTCAGCCTTTACAAGATGATGGTGGGAGTACTCTTCAAGAGGGAGCAATGTCCTGCTTGAATAAAGTTTTGATTAGTCAGTTAAATAACAACAATAACAACACTTCTGATGTCACTGAAAAACATTATATGGCACAGATCTCCTTACAGCAACCAGGTGGTCAGATTCATATTGATGATATCGGGATGAAGCATATTGGCTCTCCTCTAGACTTGAGTAAGCCTGACACTCCAGAGGTGACGGAGCCTCCAAACACATCTAATACCAGAACTGAAGGATCACCAACTGCCACTGCAAAGAACCGTAGAAAGGGTAAAGCTTTCAAACTTGAACGGATCGCCATGAAACTCCAACATCAGCAGTCTTCAGAAGAAGAGGAAGAACCAAACATTAAAGTTCCAAAATTAAGGGATGATAATGTAATAGAAAACACTGCTCCATTGACACCTGAGACTACGTCTCAGATTCCTCATGATGAAGGCGAACCAGAGAAGAGGAAAGAGCCTGAAAAATCCTTGTGCTCAGATGAACAGGATACTTATAACTGCTCTTATTGTGACATTACATTTAAGGATATTGTGATGTACACAGTGCATATGGGCTATCATGGCTACCAAGATCCATTCACATGTAACATGTGTGGACAGCAGACTTCAGATAAGGTGGCATTTTTTCTGCATATTGCAAGGTCATCGCACATATAAGTGGTTCATTACAAAGGACTGAAGTGTGTGAAAGACTCAAAGTTTTTACTTTTGATACACCAATTTGTATAGTGTTTTATAATATATTTCATTCTTGTACTTCAAAGTTTAGTGTTTTGTGTGTATTTATTTATAAGTTGCATAATATGAACCTCATTAGCACATAAAACTAATATATTATTTTGATTTAAAAAAAATTATATGCAGTTAATTTGTCATTCTAGTCAAGATGCTTTCTCAAAAGATCACAGATAATTCTGTCTTATTTGGCTGTGTCCATTTATTGAAGATATTAAATATTAATTTATTTTATTGTTTATTTCAAAGTGCAATTAGTTAGATACACAGCATGTCACAATATTTGTATGCATTTTAAAAAGTTTTTATTTAATTTTTTAATTTATTTTTTGTGCAAACTTTTAATGCTTCAAGGTAGCAACACTGCATGTTTATTGGTTAATAATAGGTTGTATAGTAGAACCTCTTCAACTCAGAGTCCAAGGGATATCCAAAATAATTTGATGCACCGGTATTCAAAATTCAAATTAACCAGTTTTATGAGTATCGAGGCAGCTGGTAACATTAAATCAATACTTAACCTCAAAATATGCTATGCTATGTAAAACACACATACACAATATATAAGAAAAGATATAAAAATATATGGCAAAGAAAAGAAAATTAAAGCACAAACCATAAAAACTCAGAAAAATTAACATATAAAAATCACAGACTTACATCAATTTTTGCACTTAAATGATGTTACTTTGAAAACTTAATGATCTTATTTTGTTATAGTGTGAGAATTTTAACACAATAAACAAACTCTTCAAGTTCATTAATTGCATTAAAAATGTATTTTTTGTCTGGTTTAGATTCAGTGAATCTTCTCTTTTAATATACATCAATAACTCCAGCGCTAATTGACACTTGGCATAGTGGATGATTGCTAAGCTAGGTTATAAATTAATACAAAAATCTAGAAAATTAACAACTGGCTTCGAATTATCCAAATATTTTCTTCTGAAATTTGAATTAAATTTTATTTTTTCACCATTGATTTAAATAGTAACTTCATGGGGAATTATGGTGGGTTTAAATTATCCAATTTTTCGAGTTAATCAATTTCTAACTTGCTAGATCCTATTACATTTATGGTTGAAGAATTAAGACTGAACTTATGGTATCTATTATTTGTTCCAAAAAAATTCCAGGAATTTTAGATTTTTTGCCATAGTAATATAATGAGAGTCACCGGATGAGTAGCAAATTTTTTTTGCAGTAGTAGCAGCAGAAGCATTTTCAATCACAAAAGAGAAAGACTTTTACTTTCTCTTCCCTACCCTCATTACAACTGCATCACCCCTCACTTTCCTATTTTCCTGCACAGTATGAGATTTCCTTTCTTATCTCACTAGTAGACAGTAGAACATACTTGTTAATTATTTTAACTCTTTCCTGTTAAATGTATTTTTTTCAAACAAGCATATTTTTATTTGTTGATTTAATTTCAGTCTCTTAGAATGTCTACACAAACACATGTATGTTAAATGACTTAATTTTAAATAATACTTTGAAGTATAAGTCACTGTTCCTGTATGCTTGTTTATTAGTTTAATATTTACAGCAAATATCTAATTCTTTAATTTGTTTATCTGAAATGTTACTTTTTAACCACATTTTTTACTTACTCTTAAGAACAAACCAAATTCAATGGTTTTTATTTTGATGCAATTGATATTGAAAATAGTTTGATGTAAAAATAATTTAAACTTAATGTTGATAAATGAAATAAAGATACTTGTTCATTAATAAAGGAGAGAAACTTTACTTTCATCCATTCAAAACATATTGTTTAAAATAAATATTTTTATTATTTATTCCATGCCAACACATTAATTAGTTGATGATTTTTTTTTACATAGACAGTTTTACCATTTTCAAAAGCAAACATTATTTTCTTCCACTGGATAAGATATTTAAATCTCAGTTGAGAATCTTCAATTTGAAATTTATTAAGAAGCTCATGTCAATTAAGCTGGTCCTAGACTCAAATAAGTCAGAAGTGTTAAGTGCTTAGATGTACTTAGGTATAATTTTACTTAAAACAAAATTAATATAAACTCACAAAATGCTGCAAATTAAAATTATGCTCACTTTTATAAGTTTTACTTTTTGATTAATTTAAGGATTTCATAAATAAATCATTATTACATTCCCTTTATTTTTAATTCTACATGGAATGATAAGATGTTACTGCATTAGTGTCTGTTTTATTACAAAAACCTTTAACTTTTGGACAAATACCAGTAATAATCAAGTAAATAACAATGTAAATCAATTTAACTAACACAAAGGAAACATAGCATTAATGACCAAACAGCTATTTTAAATTAAATATAAAACCAGAAAACTGTTGGCCTAGCCCTTCTAGCCTCTTTTCATTGTTCAATTTAATTAAAATAAATATAGGACTTAAACATATTATTTTGTTTGAAATTAGCTTAGTCCATGATTTATTTCTTTACATCAGTAATATAGGTATAAGAGAATTATTTTTTTTACAAAATTTATTTTACTAGGTAAATTAAAAATTTAAAGTTGAGTTAAAAAAGCCTTTGAAAGTATTTGGGGAGTTTATTGCGGAAATTTGTATTTAGTGTGCATATAATATGTTGTGTACACAAAGAAATATAAGTAGGCATTTCACAGACGAGGTTAAACTACCGACTTAATTATGATAAACTATTTTATTAAACATGAAAAATGTGTGTTTGTGTATAAAGTGTTTATGTGATTCAGATTAATTTGATCTGAAAAAAGCTTGAGCAAATAATCAAAACTATTGTAATTTCTCATTACAGCTGTGGTAATACATTTAATATTTTTCATTTGTTATAGTATATTTTATTGGTGTTTCATTTTATATGAATATTGAAACCTAAAGGTGAAAGGGTGAAAAGGGCTTGTTTAAATTCATATGAATGAATATTGAGGGCAAGGGAGAAAGGTAAAATATGGGTTCTTTGTTGGTCAATTTTAGGTAAATATTTTTTATTTTGATATATTATGTTACAGTGTTCTGTTACATATTTATCCTAATATATTTAAAGACTGAATAATTTAAATATATGTCATAAATGTACCCTACATTATTATTAATAAATAAAAATGTACTGACAAATTCACAAAGCTTTGCATTGTAAGAGACTTTTTAATGACAGTTATTGTACTTTTAATTTGACAGAATTTAGAAATATATATTTTTGAATTGCAAGTGAAAACACTTTGTATTAATGATTCATCCATACCATAACGCAGGGTTTCCCAACCTGAAATATACAATAGAAGCCTTGGGAAGTCTGCATAATTTAGATTTTTAAGTTTTTTCATTTGTATATTCAAATCATATAAAATATACTCACAATTCAGAATTTGCTTAAACATCTATTTTGTTTATGCTTTACTGTCAGACTAAACATCCTTCCTTTATTAGTATGAAATGGGCTATGTAGAGTACTAGAAATGTGTGTGTAGGTTTACAATTTCACCTCAAATGGTGGGTGAGATTATCATTGGCTCCAGGGGGTCTGTGATGTGTGAAAGGTCGGGAACCACTGCTATAAAAATCGTTTTGTTTTAATCTATATAATCCAAAGTTTCAAATTCTAGTGGCAATTATTTTTGGTAGAGTTGGTCTCTCTGTTCTTTGTTTTTTATATTTAAATTAAAACATATCAAATAAATGTGGACCAAACAAACTTGTGCATGACTCACTCAACTCAGGGAAAAAGTGGAATTATGTGGGATGGTTTTAAGATGGACCGTTGTTGATTAATGTTTAAAAATCTTGTTTTATTTGATTCTTAGTCAAATTCTTTGGTTTGGTAATTGTCAGGTGAGACGGGTGCTGGACTAAAGAGTTTAAACCTGTACTAGCATGATTGCGCATCATACAGGCAACAGCAAATTATATTAACCAAGCATCTTTGAATTAAGAAATTACCATTAAACAAAAGTATATCTTGTTTCAAAAGTAAAATCGGCATTTGGGGGGGGGG
>CABFOV010002301.1:6505-31935 GCA_902141375.1 Timema poppense | reverse complement strand
GGGGGGGGGGGATATGAGATTTTAACAAAAAATGTAGATTTAACCCATGAGTCTTAAAAAATTCTAGGACCTTTCTCAATTTTGCCAACTTTGTGGGTTACAACATTTTGCTGTTTTATAGACAATATATTAATCCTTTACATATTTTATGTCTAGTGGAATGCTAGATAGCAAATTTGGTAACTACCCATTTTATATAAGTGGAATTTAAAACTGAAATTGAAACTAAAGAAACAACAATGGTAAGGGATCATCCATAAATGGTATAATGTTTTGATAAGGGGGAGGGGGGGCGAAGGGTGAGATCTATAAAGTCTACATGCTGTTAAATGGGGGCAGGCTGAGGTATACTCCATTCGCGGTAGGAAATAATCTCTGAAAGGTCTTTTTTTCGACCAATATCCTACTATATAATAGGTTTCTGGTAGGGAAAGAGGACTTTCAGAAAACAATTCCCATGCTGAACAAACTTAACATCAAAGTGTTATGTAACATATCTTGTACACAAATTCTAATGTTCAAAAACAATATTATTGCTCATGTTTTTCACCTTTGATAAACATACTTATAGATAACTTATGAATATCTGTGGCATTGAAAATGCAAGTTTAGCACTTTTGTTTATCAATATTTCCAATATTTTCAGCCTAGGTTGTCTGCCCAACTAAATTTAGATTCCTACTGCATATTAGTTTTCTAGGCCATGAATAATCGCTCATGTGTTTAAAAATATAAACATTTCTTCACAAAGAGAGAACTTGTTCATTTCTTGCGTATGAAAAACAATATCCAGAATAAAACAGTGGAAGAGTCTCATAAAGATGTGAAACAGAAAGAAGCAAAAGTACAGAATTTATCTCAAGGCAAGTTTGAGGAGTACATCAATAGTGTTATTTCTTCGTACCAGCACCATGTTATGAAAAGTAAAGATTCAAATATAATTAATTATTTACAAAAGGTAGGTGTATTTAAGCCTATAGTCCTACCTTTTCCTTTCCGATAAATCTAGTATGTATCTATATAATGAAGAAGGTAGAATTTTAGAGGTAATCTACCCTCATTAACACGGAGAGAGAGTATAAACCATTTAATAAAAGCCACTTTGAGTACACCCGACCCCGATTTCCGCTTCATTGGCCATTTAGTCTCTTTAGAGAGAGAAGCAAGGATCCAAGATCGATGTTGGAACAAAACATGAGTCTAGGTATTGATAAATTAACTAAAGTAAAATTGTAGATTAATCCAAAATATAATTTAGAAAAGTTGTATGACTGGAATTGTTTGGATAGTCATATGATTATCATATAGAGAGCTATCAAAAAAGTGCACAGTATTAAGAAAGATGTCTTCCCACTACAGAAAAGGGCCATCCTAGCCAGCATATAGTAGTGCTGCCTGGCTCTTACTCAGATCGCAAACCTGACATCCATAACATAAATATAGTAGAGGTTTTTTCCTGTTGAACCTGAGGAATTTGATCTCGACATCTTTATGTCTGTATAAATAATAATACTCTGAAATCAACCATAATCTGGATTTAAAATAGATTTTAAGAAGTATTAAATCCGAATCCTTCCTTTAGTATCACAAAACTTCCCTATGAAATAATTACATTCATAACACTTTGGGGGGCCGGGCTGACTAGGCCAAATGTATATGGGGGAGGGGCGCTAAAAAGGTAAGAAAAAGGTTTTATGTGGGTTATGGACAACCCCTACAATGTTGTGTCTTTATTAGTTTACTTCCTTCATGCAACTAGTTGAGGAAAATAATGTTCAAATTATTGCTAATCACAACTCAAAGAAAATTTAAGATAATGTACAAACTAATATTAAGCTAACTTCACAAACAAAAGCGTTCCTAAACATATGATTTTCATTCTCTATGTGACATTAGAGGTGCTAGATAGAATTAAAATAGGTAACCCTGAATACCCCAACATACCTAATTCACATGTTTGAAAATTAGATTGAAAATATTCTCAAAAAAATTACAAACATTATTTAACCGAACATATTAAAACTAACTCGCATAATGCCATTGACATTAAGTGATTTTAAAATGGTTCCTTTTTACTCTGTATATTTTGTAACATAGCCGGATTAATACAACCAGCATATATGTGTGTGCTCTGTAAAGTGAAAATACATTTTATTTCATTAAAGTATTTTGTGTAAAATTAAATGTATGTGTGTTTATTTCATAGGTACTAACCCATTTTAAGTCCATTTTCTTGATGTATGAGGATCCCTTGGGATCAAGATTGTTAATTCATATTTTGGCACAGTGGTTACTCTAGGGTTTAAGGAGTGCGAGGATAATTTTGAAACGACTATTACTAAATGTTATTTTTATATTAATCCAAAGAGAGTACATAATTATTAATAGATGAACAGTATAAAAACATCAAAAAATTAAGGCAATTCCTCACATAGGATGTTTGTTTCTACAGTCCTTTTCTTCCTCTTAAAACTTGCTCATAGGAATCACTAGCTTTCTCTGTTAGAAGGGACTGAACAATCCCATTTTCACTTTAAATTAGAGTGAAAATAATTTTGTAACAAATTAACAACACAAATAATATAACAAATTAATTCCAAACATAGACTCTCAATTTTATGAATAAACCATTCTAGGTTTCCACAGTACTAAAATCTTCATTTGAGCATTTTATTTGAGGGGATTCATCCCCCCTACAAGTGCCACCCGTTATCTTACTACCCATCCAGAATATCCAAATTTTACACTAATTGAGAATAAAGGTAGAATTTAGAGGAAATTTACTTCCATTTGGATGGAGGGAGGGAAAACTACCCTTAATAAACAGCCCAGATTTAAACCTTAGTCTGTGTGCTTAATATTAGTATTATATTATTAGTATTAGATTAATATTAATGTTTTAAATAGTCAATCAATATTTATTTCAAGCATTACAATTAAAATGTTGAAGATATTAATGGTTGTAATTTGTGATAAAGTTAAATGGAATTCCTTTAGTTAGAAAATTTTTCCACCAATGATGTGCCCAAGCTAAAATCAATCTAATGTTCACATTAATCTGACTGCTAGAAAACTTACTAGATTTACTTTCGTGTATTAATATGTAAAATCATGTGGTTTGTAGCTGTCCCTTTTGATATATATCAATATATATACTAGTAAAATAATAAAATTGTATCTATTTTGTCCACATATAAGTTTGTATTTTCCAAAAGGACCTTTCTATGAAAATTTGACTGTAGTATGTAATGAAATCTTCAAAAATGGGGTTCTTAGACCAATGTTAATAATGTGCCCTCTCTTCCGTGTACAAACATATAATTCAAACACGAGTCCTATTTGTCATTGGAGAAATTAGTTAATTGTAGTTCAAATGGAAAATCTATTTTCTTGGCAAGTATTTTTAATGTACTCAAAGTTTTCAGTCTTGCACGTATTCTTTGCATATATTAAAACAAAATGTTCCAAGTTAACAGCACTTTTATGATTTATTTTATTATTTTGCAGTCAATTGTTGATTTTTATCAATGATTTATATTTTATTTGCAACAATCTATTTTACTTAACATTTCCTACCCACATAAAATGTGTATAGCTTACTGTTAAGTATTTAAATGTTTGATTGGAGTATAATAAAATTTAATTAATGTGGTAATTTATGCATTTGAAAACATTACCAAGGAAAATGTAAAATAGATTTTAGATGCAGAGAATATCACAAAATAAATATGTATATTTAATTGGATTAACTTTGAAAAAATCTTTTTTTTTTTTACTTCATCAAGGCTCTTTACTTGGCAGTATATGTATAGGTCTATATAATATGCATATATGCGCTTATATCTATGCTTCTTTATATTAATTACGTTAATGTAAAAGGGAAAGAAGGTATGATTTATAGGAACTTTACTTTATTTGCATGGATAGAGGGTGAAAAAACATTTAGAAAATACCTTCCTCAGTTCATCCAGCTGAGTTTTGAGGTCTGACTTCCTGTCGCTGACAACCAGGTTAGATGAGACCTGGCATTTAGTCAGCTTAATAGCAACTTTAGACCACACAATGTATTCAAACATGATAAGGTGAATACAAACGTTTGAAGAAAGCCTTCGCGTCAAGCTTGCAATAGAATGGACTACCTTTAAAGGGTGAGGTCGCGGTTTGAATCTTGGAAGGGTACATTTCTACTTGTGATTATTTATTTTACACGCTTATGTAAGTGCACTTCTTTTAAATTTAACCCCCCACACACAATTCATAACACTTAGATTAAGTTGTTAAATAATCACTGTGCCAAAAACGTGAACTAAAATGACAATTTAAAATGTCAACCACATCGGTCAAAGGTTAAAACCCCAGTCGATTTCGCTGTCCCAGTCATCCTTTCAGACAATTATTGCCTACATAAGATTGCCTCTGTCTGAATTCAGTCCTGCGTAAAATGTATGTAGCCCTATGGTAAGGCAGCCGCCTCGGTCAGCGAGAAAGTATGAATCACTGTCAGTCGACACGGCTTAAAATACAATGGTCTGCTTAGTTTCTGGAAATACGTTTCTTTTCTATCAAAGCTTATACTCCCTTTCATCCCTTGTCATATTAATTAAGAAAGAGCGAAAAGAAAACCAGGAAACTTCTCATCTCAAGATAAATTTGAAAGCTCGCTGCTAATTCGCAAATATCTGAAAATTTTTCTGTTGTGAGCCTAACAAAAAATTACTCTAAAGCCCTTTTTTCCCCTTCAAGACCAGTCTCATAGTTTCGTAAATATGTTAGAAAAGTCGTAAACTGTCAGATTTTTACACATTTTTTCTATTAATAAAACTAACACCCTTGGGTAGAAATCTTTGGACTTTATTTTAGCGTTAACCTTATTTTGAAATAACGGTTCGTAAAACCAAATACTGTGTCACAAAAACAAACCTCAACTCATTATGTTCAAAATAAAAAAAATATTGCTTCATTAGCTACATTTTGTTTAATTTTCTACAAACAATCTCAAAAGTTTCTGAATACACTATTATAGTTTCATTTGACCAGAGTGTTTTAAATTAAGAGGAAAAGTGCTGGTCAAATTACTACACAATGTTGATAACAAATATTCAAGTAGGCCTACTGTTGATATTACTATGTGTAGAAAATTAGTCTAAATGTATCTACAGAAACAATATTGGATTTTAACAACAAAAAAAGTTGTTCTTTCTAAAATTCCAAAAATATAGACCTTAACTCACGTTCCTTTCCATCTCACCTTAAGTTGGGGATGTAGTGGACGGGAATTAAGGTCAGTGTTTATGCAGTTTTATTGCAAAAGTTTATTTTTTTGCATATTAAATAAAATATTGCTCCAGTAGAATATCAAGAGTTTAATTTTCTTCGCAAGGTAATATCAACAATTATTGTTGAATATCTGTCACGAGCGAAGCGACATTAGATGACAAACTTTTTAAATTAATAGAAAAAGTTATCATTAAATTCCAGATCCCCTTGACATATATTCAAGAAATGTTCATATCGTTATGTGAAGAAAATTAAACTCTTATGTTTCTACTGGAGAAACATTTGATTTATTTTGACCAAAAAATGTTTTGCTATAAAAACTTCAAAAAAACACCTTTTCTCACGTTCCCAACATTCCCACCTTGACGAGACCAATTATTTTCGGCCTTTAAAAACAAACACCTCAGCTGTCCATGTGGAACAAGCGAGGAAAATAAGTACAAAACTTTTTTTTTTCTTGAAGTTTTAATCGGACCTTGAGCTTACGCACAATATGTTGACGACAATCTGACCTAGTTCCGTACAACCCCTGCAGATGCCCCTCGTATTGAGGTGTGCGCCGCCTATAAATAAAAAGGGTTGAATGTGCTTCGTCAAAATATGGATTGTCACCTGGCCCAACATTTACAGAGAAAATGAAGCCTAGGTTATAGTTCAATTTTCATAGGAAAGGCCTTTTATAAAATACGAACACATCTATCCGCATCGGTGGGTGAATGGTCTAAGGCATCACACTCGTATCAGACTGACCTGTTGATGATGAGAGATCTGGGTTCAAATCCCGGTTAGATCTACTCAGGGTGGTTTTTATTAAATGGTTTCCCACTCTGCTTCCAGGCAAATACGTGTAGATTAGCTCTGAAATTCTTCCTTCCTCATCCCATTAGAGTAATTAGTAAATAGGCGTACAACCCGAAACTGAATCAATAAAGAGTTTGAGACCACATGGTCTAAGGCGTCACTCTCGTTTATTTTAGCACCGCGTCTTACTACCCATTCGGGTTATACGCTTTAAGTACTAATTACTCTAATGGATTAGGACTTGGGAAGGTTGAATTAGAGGAAGTGAACCCGCATTTGCGTGGAGGGGGGGGGGTGAAAAACCATTTAGGGAAAACCACCCCAGTTCACCCGACCGAGATTCGAACCTCGATCTCCCCGTCCTTAACAGTCGAGCTCAACACGACAAGCGCGTTAGCCAACTACGCCACCGAGGCGGCTGTCACTCTCGTGATAAACTAGACTGCCAATGATGGGGAGATCAGGATTCGAGTCCCAGTCAGGTGTACTGAAGGGGTTTTTTCTTATAAGATGTACCACTCTTCATGAAAATGTGGGTACACTTCCTCTAAATTCAACCTTCCTCATCCCTGCTATATTAGAGTAATTAGTACGTAGGCGAATAACTCGAACGAGTATTGAGACGGTGTGCTAAGACAAAACACGTGCGTCTTTCCTGTTCGCTTCGGATGAGAGGCAGATTCATCCGTCACGTTCCACAGACAAAACGATCGCCTCTCTCCCCGAAATATTCTGGGGTGCCCTACTAGACCCAACCCCTCTCCTAAAAGTAAAACTCGCACGAGTACTCAAACTCTTGCCCCGTTGACCCGAAAGATCGTCGAGCGACAAGCCGCCAATGTCCAGATGCCTAAGAGCAGTTTATTTCCGGTCCACGTGCTCTTCGTTAGCGATTCTCAGTACCTCCCCCCCTATATCAGCAGCTGAGTTTTTCTGAAGAAGAAAAAATAAAAATAGAGGAAGGTTGTCCATGTTGGAGTTGGGGAAGGTGGAGGTTGTTTTGAAGTCGCAGGGGTCCTGATGGGTCTGTGACATGGATGACGGGAAACCTGTGCTACCCTGCTTTGCAGTTAAGGTCATCAATAGTTCCTGTTCCCGAAAGTGTTGACGTATTTGAGGATGACACGAAACGTTAATATATATTAATAAAGGTATATTAAATTAAGTTAGGAAAACCTTCGACTAACTGAATATATATGTATGAAAAATTCCCAAAGCTGTGGATATCCCGAATGAGCAAAGACGCGTTGAACCAAAATAAATAGTGCGAAATAATCGTAAATTCTTTCTTAAATATAATGTATTGTCTTAAGAATTAAAAAAAAAGCTATTAGTAAACTAACCTTAACTAAACCATTTTTTCGCATTAAAAACTTATAATTTTAATAATCATACTAAATAAACACTTCTTATATATAGCTTTTCGACAAAACTGTTGTGGCCGGCCATTTTCTTTTTTAATTCCTTGATTTAAAAAAAAATCGGTATTTAGAACATAAACATCTAAATATATTTTTTATAAAATAGAAAATTCAATCTTATGTAGGCTATAATGTAAATAACTATTCTCAGATACAGATGTTGAACAAAATCGTTAAATTTCTTTTCTAAAATTTTCGAATTTAAAGAGAAAAGACATCATTTTTTGATTGCAGCGACACGTAAAACGTCATAATCCATCTTTATCTTCGAGGTCGAGAATTGTCACGATTACAATACTTTCTCTAAATGATGAAGTAAAACTGAAACTAGATCAGAACACCAAATAGCACACACCTAACTCTAGCACTAACAATTTTAGCACACACCTAACTCTAGCACTAACAATTTTAGCACACACCTAGCTCTAGCACTAACAATTTTAGCACACACCTAACTCTAGCACTAACAATTTTAGCACACACCTAACTCTAGCACTAACAATTTTAGCACACACCTAACTCTAGCACTAACAATTTTAGCACACACCTAACTCTAGCACTAACAATTTTAGTTTCAGGCTCCAAGAAAGAACACTAAATTATATAAGTACCTGCACCCGGGACCGAACCAGGCTTACTTAAACTTTTGTGTGACTTCTGAAAGGTAAGGAAAAGAGGAGGAAAACTTTTTATTTCTTCCAAACAACTTGAAACTAGAGAAAAAAAATAAGAGGGGAGTGTACAGTCTGGTTTAGATAAGAAGGAACCTTTTTGACAGTTAAATATTTTTTACATTTCTATACGTCAAGTCATCATATAATCTGTAACTGTCACTTTCCAAAGCTAATATTAATACCTATGAAATAATACTAATATAAAAGCAAAGTGTTATCAATGCTTAACCAAAAAAAATATGTTAATATTTTTTTTTCAAAGATCCTTCATACCGATGTCCCACCATAACAAAGTTATTTTTGTAGAATTAGACTGATAATAGAAAACACTTATCTATATTCAAAATGATACGGCAATGCGTATTTATTTTCCCTAGATTATTTTTCGTATGCTATACTTACGAGTTCAACCTAAACTACAACCTACATCATCACTTGAACATTGAAAACACAGCTTTGGAGCTAGAACTGTATTATCTAGGTATTATTATTATTATTAATAATATTTAGCACCGCGTCTTACTACCCGTTCGGGCTATACGCACTTACGCTAATGTGTAATGGTAGGGTGATTGTGAGATGAAATGGAGGACCTACAGTTTAACGTGGAATCCGAACCACGGTGGAGGCCTGGCATTCCCCACATTCACAAGATGTCTTGTCAGAGGTGAAGGAAGGGCTTGGTAATCAGATAAATCTGTGCCGGGACCGAGGATTGAACCCCGGCCGCCAGCATAGAAGTCTGACACCTTACCCCTAGACCGCCAGGTCATTTAGGTAATAAGATGAGCACTCACCTCATTACAAAAATCTTTCAGTTCATATTCATAGTCATATAATTTCTGTTTGAAGGTGTAATATTTTGTTTACATCTATTTAAAAAAAACAAATATTTTAATATTTGTTCCCATGTATTTTACAGAAATTTGATAATTATGTCCAAACGATGATACACTTTAAAAGGGTGCAAATATTTGATACTTCAACTTGAATTCGAATATTTGTCAGCTTTGATTTAACACGAAAGAAATAAAAATAGTTTCAACTTCGATATTTCAAAACCTCGCGAAAAATTACATTGATAGCTAGAATACACATTTAGTTTTCATTTTTTTTGTCATTATGTTCTGTTGTATACACCTCATTTACACTGAAAGATAAGCTTTCCCGCTTCAGTGGCCAAATGGTCTAAGGTCGTGTTGGACTGGCCTGCTGGTGACTGGGATATCGGGGTTCGAATCCTGGTCGGGTCTAATGAAAGGGTTTTCCTAAATTGTTTCCCACTCCGATTCCATGCAAATGCGCGTAGAGTGTCTCTGAAAGTCTTCCTTACTCATCCCTAGCCCGTCAGCGTAACAATTATAATAATTTATGCGTATTACCTGAACAGGTATTAAGACGCTGTAATAAAAAAAACACGAGCCAGATACCCTTCAGCGTGTACATGTGTGAAGTATACATTACAAAAATTGTTTACGTGCTATGAATCTTTAGTTATTGAATTGAATTTTGAAAGTTTAATTTATCAGTTATTTACGAGATTTGTTAAGCATTCATGCAATAATTAAACATTTATATAGGCTACATTTTGTGGCTCATATTAGTTGATATTTAAAATTCAAATAAATATAAACAGTAAAATATATTGTTCTCAACACAAAAACAACCACAAAAAAGTTCAAAGTTTGTTAGACTTTGGGGATATTTCATATTTTTCGATTCTGCTTGGNAGCTTTAAAATAGTCATTTACTAACAACCACCTTTGCTTCAGAAATAGTAAAAACAACTTTCACCAAAGATGGATTCTGCAAACAAATTCCTTAAATAGTCCAAACATAAAAAAAAACAAGTTTTTGACAGTTGGAACCCCACTTCTGCGAAACTTAAAGAAGAAAGTACAGTGTTACGCTTTGGTCAATAGAAGATTTGAAATCAAGCCTTACCCCCTCACCCTCTTCTTTTTCTTACACTCTTCTCCACGACTAAGAAAGAAATACACTGACTGTACTATAAATCAGAAATGTCATGAACTTTTTCTGAGGAACAACAAAGTTTTAAAAGAATATACCAATTGTAACAAAAAGTTTCCGAAAAACCTGTTAGCATTTACGAATAAAAAAAACCTCGTCCTTATGAGGGTTTTAAAAAATAAGAAAGGGTTGAAGGTTGAAACCATTGTATTTAACTAACAGATAGCCCCCCCTTTTTTTTCTTGGGCTTTCATTTTTATGATGCTAAAAGACCTCCAACATTTTGATTTTTTTTAAATAGAGGTAGAGGAAATATTTGACCCAGTTTAGATTATTTATTAGAGTTGGAACACTGCTTATAAATTTTGGAAATGATTTATTCTTTTATGTCTACATATTTTGACTATAAATAAATATACTATTGAAAATATGGATGGATAAATTCTATAATTAATACGGTATGTTTAGTTATGTTTTTAACATCGCGTCTTGCAACACGTTTGGGTTATACGCCTATGTAATAATTACACTTATGTATTAGGGATTAGTAAGGTCTGACTTAGAGGAAGTGTACCCACATTTGTGTAGAAAGAGAGTGTAAAACTATTTAGGGAAAACCACTTTTATTACACCCGACTGGGATGTCTTTGACAGTCTGGTCTGCGAGAGTGATCCTTCTCAGACCATGCGGCCACCGAAGTGGGTGTATTTTTAATTGATTTGGTGTACAAATATTATATTTGATTTGTGGTAATATACTGTCAATAGAAAGAAAAAAATCTATCTTCTAATCACCTTATAGAAAACGGAACGCTTAGACGTACTGGTGGGCATGCGGATAAAGTTACTACTCTAGTCTTGTCTGGTTTGTCAGTGACGCGGAGGTCGGGATTTGAATTCCCACATGGAGTACTGAGATGGTATCTTGCTCGTTTGTTTACTCCTCTACCTCTATGTAAATGTGGGTAAAGTCTGTTCATGATAGGTTTTTACCTGGATGACAGTTCAAAAATCATATGTTTAGGTTTTGGGCTGCCAACACTTGTAAAACATCACTGTTTTGTTATAAATGTTAAGTTTTTTAATTACATATTAAATTTTACATTTAAAATAATGTAAACTTAAGTTTTCTAACACTATTTCATTACTTTTAATAATTTCTTTTTACCCAATCCGAAACCATATTTTAAACATTATTAAAAGTATTTATTTTTCGTTTTGGAATGTTATCTATATTGTGTAATATAGAACATACATTAATACCTTCTAATCTTTACTTGGCAAACCCACCTCGGTTGCGTAGCTAGCTAACGCGTTAGTTTCGTGTTAAGTTAGAATGCCGAGAATGGGGATATTGAGGTTCGAATCTCGTTTGGGTGAACTGGGGGGGATTTTTCCTAAATGGTTTTCCACTATCCCTCCACGCAAAAACGAGTTCACTTCTTCTATATTCAACCTTTCCAATTCCTAGCTCATTATAGTAATTAGTACTTAAGCGTATGATCCAAACGGGTAGTAAGACACGGTGATAAATAAAATATATAATACTTGGAAAAGAGAAAATTCTTGCCATGTTTTCTTTCTCGATATTTTACAGGTAGAGAAAGTATTGTGATCGTCAAAAAAATCTAACTCGAGATTTTGATGAATGTCAACGTGGTTTTCACAATGCCGTCTGTCTTTCTCTCTCTCTCTCTCTCTCTATATATATATATATATATATATATATACATAGATATATACATAAATATATGTATATATACATATATATCCATCTGTCTGTGTGTCTGTCTAACCCTAAAATTAAGAGTAGTTTACTAAAGGTTGAAAAGAGAAAAAAATAGTTTTTCTCAAAATCGCTCTAACGATCTTGATTAAAATTCGTATCTAGGCGTTGATTAAGATTATTAACTAAATGGCTATTTTCATTTTACCATATAAATGATTTATGGGTACTTTACAGAAGTGTAAATTTCTTTATCTCCGCAACTATTTAAGATATTAAATAACTTATCATTGCAAAATTGTAGTACTATTAAAAATAAACAACTTTTATTTGAAATATATCTTAATAAAACCATTAGTTTCGGAGATATTGACAAATATATTATTATAATTTTGTGAGCTTTAGTTGTAAAGAGATATATTAACTAGGCCTAAGTTTTAGAGCAATGGTCTCTCAAAAGGTTTGTGTTATTTTTTCTTTAGACCAAAAGTAGAAATTTTAATACGAAGAGTTGACCTTTGTCACTCAATAGCAACCTTTTTTATTGGTCCAAATATATAAATGAGAACTTTAATCCTTTAAAAATATTATAAAATTTAGAACCGGGAGTCAAAAAATGTTTTGCATAATTAGGACGAATTTTGAGTAATTATCTCCATTTTTAAACAATTGAACGATAATGCCAGCGCGGAGTTCCATACCATTTATTTTTAAATACTATTTTATTTTATGATTTTTATCGTATTTCAAAATATTTAACTGAATAAAATATCTTTATCCTCTGCGTGGGTGCATCATTGTAAAGAACTTACTTCCGTCATATTCAATCACATGGTTTTAATTCGTTAGTCGCCATTTTGACGCTATGTTCGTTAGAACTTTTGTGAAAGTGCTGGGAATAATATTTTTTAAAGCGAAATAAAACGATAAAAAAGCTTTGTGCCCGACCTCAAATAAATATAAATAATATTGGCCTAAATTACTGTGGTTAACTATCACATTCATACATTACCATATTATGTTTTCATTACAGTTATCCAAAGTGACAAATGTCAGCTGTTGGCGTAGGGATGCATTAAGGACAATTTCTAGTAACTTTTTAAGCTGTCATTCAAGTAAACTAAGGTCGTGAATATACTATACACTTCCTTTAAACGTTATCTTCCCCAGTATTACCTGACCAGAATAAATATGCAGATAGCCCTGATACAGGGCAGATAATTAATTACTTAATATAAGGAGTAGGATCGATGAAGGTAGTATAGAAGTGTATTCACATTAGCGCAAAGAGAATGTGAAAACCACATTAATTCGAAATATGCCCTAATAATATTTTAGACCCGTTTCGAGGGTCGAATGGTCAAAAGGGCCACGCACACCGGTACAGTATCGTATGGGTACGGTGCGTGGATTTCCATTCCGCTTTGAAAGTAAAAATACACGTCCGATACTGTCATGGCTGCCTTTACCTACCCCAACTCCTCCCTCCCACTCTGGTCTACTCTAAGTATCTTGGTGAGGAGGTACTATTATTGTATTGTATTGTATTAGAACTGTGAAATGAGCTAATTATTACCGTACAAGAATATAACGTTATTTATGACATTAGGGATATGTTTTATTATGACACTAAGCATAAAGACAACGCCTGGGCCGAAATTAGCGAGCGTATACATCGTACAGGTAAGCAGATTTAAGTGTATTACTGAATTGTACATTAACGATATTCATTTATTTATTGCCGTACGTCAGCAAGGCCTGCTGTTGAGACCAGACCATACAATTTAAACTTAAAACATTCTTTTATAAGCATAGCTCATTCTAAAGTATTCGGAAAATTTTTATATCGTCATGGATCAAATCCTCAAACCGTGTAAAAAATAACTTCCCAAACTATTTTTTTCATTGATATTATGTATCCGTTTCATTTTCCTCTGGTTTCATCAACATAGCCTCTACCACAATGTCTTCATTAGAAGAAGACAAGGTATCATTAATTATTTTAACAGAGCAACAACACACTTAATTACTTTGCACTGCACTGCTCTCAGGTGGCGAAGGGAACCTATGAGCTCTTGGGGTGTATCCGTCGTATATACGATTTGGACGAGCGGGAACGTCGCGGCAATCCGATACCATACCGCTACTGTCTTGACACCGTACGCATTCGATACTATACCTGTGTGCGAGGACATTTATGGCGTCATTCTCGTGTTGGAATGGCCTTGCTGATGACGGGGAGATCGGTGTTAGGATCTCGGTCGGGTCTAGTGAGGGTGGTTTTCTCTAAATAGTTTTCCACTCTCCTTCCACAAAAATGTGAGAGTATTATCTCTAAAAAATACTTTCCTTCCACATATTTTCTACCATATAAAAGTAATTATAATATATGCGTACAACTTGAACAGATAGTAAGGCTCGGTGATAAAAAAAATCATAATTTTAGGACTTGCCTGGAGGCAAACCGGACGTGTAGTCTTGTAGAAGTGATGAGCTATACACCTTATAAATGTTTTTGTGCTGAAGAAGAAAGAGGTCTCCCTACAGAGTGTGTATATCTTCATTCAAGAAGAGGATCTTCCTTCTTTGTCAACCATTGAAAAAGTAGGAGGTTTCGCAGGCATTTTAACAATATTGATTATCTACCCAGATATTTAGGCCTTGCATTCTAAAAAAAAACCTCGTATGTTGCGAATACAAATTAAGCTGTGATCAGTCAAGGATCAGATACATCTACAATAAAATTATGATATTGTAATTTATTTGTTCGGATTAAAATGACATAAAACATGTACAGTCCAATTTTCATATAAAGGAAATTTTAGAAAAGACAAACGTACTATTTGACGATCAACATTAATAACATTTTACTATAATATTAGTGTTATTTTATAAGTATTGATGATATTCATTAAAAAGTGACAGCTGAAGGTCACAAGACTTGACGTATGAATACGTGAAAGTAGATCAAATAGATTTACATATAAATGAAAACCTAACATGGAATAATCATGGGAAACAAATATGTAAAAAAAGTGTTCTTTGCCTTAAACTCACTTGAGCGCCTGAAAAAATGTATACCAATGAATATTAAATCCACTCTTATCCAATCCCTTATCCTCCCGCTTTTCGACTATTGTGATGACAGCTGACAAAGACAAAGCTACAAAGACGCCAGATCACATGTGTTAGATTTATATTCGACCTCTGGTCACGTGATCATATTTCCCCATACTATAAGAAGTTAACTTGGCTAAGACTTAAAGAAAGACGAACGCTACACTCGGTGACAATCATAAAGAAACTATTGACTTCCAACTACCCACAATACCTTTCTTCACGTCGCTCACTCAACCCTAATAATAATTTCAACACTCGATCACAAGAAAACTCAACTATGTTCATTCCTCATCATAATTCCAATCATTACTCATATTATTTCACTGTTTCAGCTTCTCGTTCATGGAATACCCTAACCAACGATGTAAATAAATTAGAATTGATTGGTTTCAAGCGAAAAGTCACAGATAAGCTGCGTGTGGAAGCTCATTCGTGAGATTGAGAGGGGTGAGACGTAATCACACCTTTGTGTGTGTGTGTGTGTGTGTGCGCGCGCGCGCGTGGTAGGTAATCCTTGTGTATTTTAGCTGTAGTTTTTTAAATACTTTTTGTGTGTTTTTATATATATTATTTTGTTAAACTTCAGTTTAATTCTATTGGTTAAGTGTAATAAAAGGCAGTAGCCTTAACTTCCCCATTAAAGTCGATTATTATTATTATTATTATTATTATTGATTGCTCTTAAATAGGGCAATTACTATGAAATATAGATTGTAGAAAATCCTAATTAAGATTTGAGATTATTAAATTATTCAATTTTATCACGAAAATATACTCAATTAATATTACATTTTAGAAAACATTCTAAAATAATCTTACGTAAGGAGTGTTGATAGATTAAAACTAAAGACTTAGATAGTGATTGATAATAAAGATTAATGAGAAAGAAAAGGCTAAAAAGTTAAATTAAAGGAAAGTGAGATTAATGCGTTAAAATCATTTTACAATGAGAATCATAGGTTAAATAAAAACATATAAAATAATATGAGTCAAAGGGGGCTAGTAAAATGAATTACAAATATATGGTTGACAATATTTATAAATAAACCTGCAAGTCAAGAATCTAACAAAACAATAGGTGTAATATGGTAATAACAATTAGAATGAAAGTTGGCTTAGTTAAAAATAATAAGCTAAGTATAAACAATTAATACAGTTTAAAAAAAAGAGTTAAATATAAAGTAGAATACCTATGATTCTCATTGTAAAATGATTTTAACGCATTAATCTCACTTTCCTTTAATTTAACTTTTTAGCCTTTTCTTTCTCATTAATCTTTATTATCAATCACTATCTAAGTCTTTAGTTTTAATCAATTAATATTGTTTTACTGTTACAATTAAATTATTAATTCAAGATAAAAAGGATTATTAGAGTAAATAATAGTCATGCCATTAGAAGTGAACCCTAGACTCACTAAAGTGAGTCATTTCACAATATGAGTAACTAGTTTGTTTTAGGATGGTTCAAGTTCTCTAAAATACTTGTAAATACGGGTAAATTTGTTGGATTAATAAATAATTAATTTTATTACGGCGTGCTTCGGTGGTCGCATAGTCTAAGGCGTTACTCTCACAATAGACTATACCACCAATGACGCGGAGATTGGGGTTTGAATCCTGGTCGGGTGTATTGAGGGTGGTTTTCTCTAAATTATTTTCCACTCTTCCTTCATGCAAATACAGGTACACTTCCTCTAAATGCAATCTTCTTCACTCCTAACACATTAGTGTAGTTAGTACATAAGTGCGATAAGGTTGTAAGACGCGATGCTAAAAATATATTATTACGATATAAAACTACCCTTAAATATCTAGTTTTTTCGATAAACAAGTATACAGCAATAATTATAATTTAAAACACACCCCATATATCAATTTTGAACAAAATTGTTAAAGTAATTTTTGAACAGTTTTAAATATTAAAAACTAAATAGTTAGTAAAAACTACCCTTAATTTTAGAGCTAGAAATAAAATCATTATTTCTCCTTAAAGTATGACCATAAAAAAACTGCATCGCATTAGCCCGCAAGCGAGCTATACCAACCGAGCGGCCGCCGTATGATAGTAAAGATAGTGCCAACAGATGTGGATAGAGGGTGTCATATGTTCAACACAACAAACCCTTCGACCATTGATTTCAATTTTTTAAACTAGATCAGTTACATCTTTATTCAAGCAGCTCCTCATTTGACCTCATGAGGCTGAGTTTGACCTTGTTTCAGACCCACTGCTTCACAAATACATTTTGGAAGCGCCGGGGATCGAGCCCGGGACATGTAACCAGGAACTCTGGCCACTAGACCACAAATGCTGCGAGGTGTGGCACTATAAAATCCAAACATACCTTGTGAACGAAATCTATATAGGCTAACCGTTTCAGCTGTAACCTCAGGTAAAGGGAGATGGACAAAAAAAAAAAAATCTCGTAAACCCCAATTTTTAAGTTTGTAGGTATCTAGAAGTGAACGTTTTTCATGAATACAATATAAGAAAGTAAAGTCAACGAATAGAGCAGATTTATGACACACTCATTTTATATTTTGTTTTTTGGTCTTAAAACGATAGAACACTAACCAGTTATATCATGATTCATACAACCCACACACGCATATATTGTATAATATATTCCCGGGACGCTTGGAACCTGTCATTCCACCTCTGCGCACAGCTACATATTATGTTAATAAACTGATATAGTAAAATATTACCAAAATGTTATCACGAAAGGCTATTATCAGTATTTTATTTGGATTCAACAGTTGTGTGTGCTTTATAAACTTTTACCTCAAGGTAACAAACACTAAGGTAAAAAAATACTTCTGCTAAGTTAATCTACCTTATTTTGTCAGTACCGCGTCTTACTACGCTTATATACTAATTACGCCAATGGTTTTAGGGATTAGGAAACCTATATTTAGATTAAGTGTACCCGCATTTGCGTGGAAGGAGATTGGAACACCACCCTAAGTAGACCCTACACCTGACCGAGATTAAAGCCTCGATCTCCTCTGACTACTGTGATATTAGCACCTTAGACCATGTGGCCACCAAAGGGGGTTTAATTTAAATTATTTTGCCATTTGTGTATGTGTTTGCCTTTTTACCCGGAAATTACTCAATACCTTATGCTAGTGTCGGTTGTATCCAATATTAAATATGCTGTCGTCGGTTGAGTTAATTTCAACCCGATTTGGTGGTCGAAATATCTAAGGTAGGCATGCAAATTTGCAGTCCGCGGGCCGCAGCCGGCCCGTAGACCTCACAATGAACCAACATACAATACGGCAATTTTTATTTGTATTAACGTAGTAAAAATAAATCATATAGGAATTCTATATCATTGTCATATTTTTTAATGTATTAGGTGACCTGGTGGTCTAGAGGTAAGGTGTCAGACTTCTATGCTGGCGGCCGGGGTTCAATCCTCGGTCCCGGCAAAGATTTATCTGATTACCAAACCCTTCCTTCACCTCTGACAAGACATCTTGTGAATGTGGGGAATGCCAGGCCTCCACCGTGGTTCGGATTCCACGTTAAACTGTAGGTCCTTCATTTCATCTCACAATCACCCTACCATCACACATTAGCGTAAGTGCGTATAACCCGAACGGGTAGTAAGACGCGGTGCTAATAATAATAATAATTTAATGTATTAATTCAAAACTTTTCACATATTGTCAATTTATCAAAATAGTTTTTGATAGAAACTGGAAACTAAGAATAGAGAGTGAGTCCTAGTATTTTATTTCTTAAATTTCTTTTTGTAACAATAAGGTACTAAGTTGGAGTTCTGTTTACTTAGCTATTGAGTGCGGCGTCACTCTAACAATAAACTTAAATGATGATGATTATGGAGAGATTGGGGTTCGATTTCCAGTTGGGTGTATTGAGGGTGGATTTCCCTAAGTGGTTTGTTTTCCACTCCGCCTCCAGGTAAATGCGGGTAGACTTCCTCTATATTTAACCTTCCTCATCTCTAACACGAGTAGTGAGTCAAGGTGATAAAATAATAATAATTTCAATGAATCTAAATTTATGATTTAAAAGTAAATTACATCCTCAGTTTATATATTACAGTTCCGAAGTACCTAGAGGTATATCTTCAGGTTTTTCGGTTAGACATTGAAATATAAAAATATACTACACATCAAATTTCCTCATAAAATGTGTATAAATTTTGTTGGCGTTTCTTAAAGAGTCGAGTTTTGAATTTTATTTCTGGTTACACCTATTTGATGATTTAAAAAAAATTGAGGCGTTTAACGTGCACTTTCTGAACCGACTGACTATATCAACGAACTTAAATCTAATACAGACACGACATCCAGGCTATTGGCCATTAATTCAGCACTGTGAAATTGTAAAATCACAGTTCACCAAGGATACATTTTTAAGCCATGCCGGGAATTGAACCCAGGATACCAGCACGCTACCGACTGAGCTTGGATGTCAATCGAGAGTTTAGCAATTTTACATCAATAATAAGTTAGTGTAAAAACCGTGTGTATCTCTTTACTATTATTTATGTTTATTTAGTTCACGTCAACCCACCAATCACCCTTCCCACGACTTACTCAATTATTTTTTTCCTAACAGATGGGGGAGAGGGGGCAATGTGGAAACCTCTAAAACTTCGTGAAGTAAAAGCGTGAGAGAGTGTCTGTAACACAACGCGCATAGAAATAAAATTGCGGTCAAATAGAACGTCATCACAACTGGTCCGCGCGCACATTAGAGAGAGTCACCTATAAATCACTAATCGAGGGATACGACATGCTCGCGGTTCAAAAATCGACCTCTAGGGGCCAAAAAGGGCAGCTGCCCTACGAACTTCCAGCATTGAAACACATCCGCAGGCCTGGCCTATTGACCAGAACGCCCTTACGCCCTGGACCTTTGACTTTTCACACGCAAAATAGTAGATTATTGTAATAGAGGTCTTACAGAGTGTAATAAATGTTTTGTTAGTGCAATGGCCCCACACCTCCCTCCGACCTCTCTCATTGAAAGCAAGCCTATTGACCTCCACTTAATCTATTGACCCACCTTTTGACCCTAAAAATGTCAGCTACTGTCCAGTTCATTCGTGCCCCTACCAAACTTGCAAGATGATTAAAAGCCTAAGGTGAAAGAACGAATGTGTTTTTATGAATCCTTTAGAGAAGGGTGGCGGTACGAAAACGTTAGGCCTTTAGGAGTTTGATGCAGGAAAGAATACACACATAAATGTTTCGTTAGATATTCCTGAAACTTTTTTTACAAAAATAACTTCTCACCTTTTGTCGGATATACGTAAAGCGAGATCGGTTGATATTCTCACGAAAATATACTAATGGACTGCACACCATGTTGAGTTTTCGTTTTTGTAACTTTAAATTCACTCTTCAATTGTTTGGCACCACGTTTCACTACCCGTTAAGGTGCGACAGAAGGGAGTGCAAGTATTTTTCAGATTATATAGAATATAAAATTGTTGGTAAAAATACATCAAATATTTCTCCAGTAGCAACATAAAGTTTAGTTTTCTGCACATGCTAATATCAACAGCTCTTGAATATCTGTCAATGGAGTCCTGTAATGTTGTCAAAACATTTTAAATAAAGAGAAAAAGTTATGACAAAATTCCAGGACATCCTTGACAGATTTGCAAGATCTGTTGAAATTATCATGTGCAGAAAACTAAACTCTACGTTGCTACTGGAGAAATATTTAATTTATTTTGAAAAAAAATATATATATACTATAAAAACTGTAAAATTACTTGTGCTCCCTTCTGCCGCACCTTAAGGTTATACGCATTATGTACTAATCACGCTAATTTGTTAGGGATGGGTATGGTTGAATATAGAGGCAGTGTACTCGAATTTTTGTAGAGGGAGAGTGGAAAACAGTTTAATAAAAAAAAACCTCAGTGCACCCAACCGGGATAAAACCCCGATCTACCCGTCATTTGCAGTCCACTCTATTGTGAGAGCGACGCCTTATGCCGTGCGTCCACCGAAGTGGGTTGAATTTTGTTGAGTTTATTAACACCTACATAACTCGCATCTGTGCGCCCGCGGATTAAACGAAAACCTCATCTAGTCTGGTTTGCCGGCTACGGGAAGGTTGGGATTCGAATCTTGACAGGGGTATAGGCATATTAAGGATGTTTCTTTCTAAAGGATTTCCTACTCCCCCTTCATGCAAATGCGTGCACGTTTCCTCTTAACCAAACTGTCTTCATATCTACCCCATTAAATTCTTATAGACCAGTTGGCTAGTTTATTAATTTCCCCGCCACGCCTTAGTTCTCTTCGGAGGGCTACGTCCTGAAAATGCACGTGATGATTTTGTGTACCTGCTTTATAGTATACTTATAACAGAAGCGCACAAGGTAGGAGCATCAAAATAACACCATTGTTTGTAGCCTCTGAGTCACACATGGCAACACCGCTCGTTGGTTCGTTCACCAACGACACATCTCTATTTCAATTTGAGTTGTATTGTGTTTGCATCCTAAACAACCTAACTTAACTCTGTAGTTTTATTATTTTATTATAAAAATTAAGGGATCGCTTACAATACATGTTTGCCAAGTTGCCACGTTATAAAATTGTTGTTTTTACCTTGTTTGCTTTTAATACAAGGTCTAGGTAGGTTTTCGATCCATATGTCAGTGCGCCTTCGATATGAGGTTTCTTTCTTCCTCTTCTGCGCTTTCAATGTTCTACCTCTTCAGGCGATATGTATTTAAACATGTTTCATTTATTGGAGGTATTTAACCTGCACTTTCCGGACCGATTGATTTTATCAGCTACCAGAGAAAGGGCCCAACAGTTTTCCCGCTAAAGGTAATTTTCACATACCTTCCAGGGTTATTTTACATACCACAATTGACACAGAACCGACGGCCTTACTTCCCCTCCGAAGGAAGTTGTGATACGGATTTTTATCGCTCAAGAAAAATCCGTCGACCCCGGCTGGGTTTGAACCCACGCACATCGGGTCCCGAGGCAAGCAATTTACCTCAAGAACACCTAGGTCAACCATTTATATATATTTTAACTAAGATAATGTTGTAGAGATGAGGAAGGCTATAATTTAAAGGAAATGTTACCGATTCGCGTATAAGGAAAGTGAAAAACTATTTGTAAAAAAACTCCCTCAGTACAATTGGATGAGATTCAAACTCTGATCTCCTCTTATTTGGCAACCCAGCCTTTTATGATGCTGACGCATTAGACTGTACGACCACCAAAGCGGGTCAAACCGATAGAAAAACAATTTTAAAAAACACACGAATAAAGTAGGATATCAACTGTTTATTTTTATTTTTATTATATCACGTCTTACTAACTATTCAGGTTATACGCATATTTAATAATTACTGTAATGGGGTAGGGATTAGGAAGGAAGTATTTTTAGAGGTAATCTACCCTCATTTACGTGGAAGGAGGGTTGGAAACCATTAAGAAAAAATCACCCTCAGTAGACCCATCCAGGGCTCGAATACCAATTTACCTGTCATCAGCAGTCCAATCCGGCCCCTCGATTTAGTGGTCAGTGCCCCTAGCCTCAAGCCTAGGGGTCCCGGGTTAGATTCCCAGCTGGTACCTTGGGTATATTTTTCTTTCTTAAAGAGATTTATCCCAACGATCACCAGGGGTTGGTAAATTAGACTTTAGTTAGGTTTAAGATTCCCACTGGCCCACACCTCCATATTCACTATCACCACATCATCTCATAGCGGGTACAGCTTGTAGACAACCTTCATAGGTGTACCCTGGGCAACGTTCTGTGCGGCGAATAGTCTACATACAGGCGACTGAACTGTGACGCCTTAGACCGTTCGGTCACTGAAGCGGGTAGGTAACTGTTTAAAACTGTGTCTATGGTGGGGGTTTCAGAAGAAGGATTACATATGTGTGGTGAGCATTTGGAAGCTTACGCCATGTGATACAAAACTTTCCCACTTATTATATAGTGTGAAGGGGGAGAAAAAAAAAATCTTAGAATTTTACACTCTATATCTCCAGATGATCCCCTATTAATCCAAGGAAACAAAACATCCCATTTTGTCTCGCCTTTTTGTTGGTCTTTGAAACCATGACACACACAAGTAAAGATTTATGTCAAAAGGAAATGAATGAAGCAATCGTATTTTAGAAGGAGGGGGGAAAGGGGGGAGACAGTGCAAAACGGAACAAGATGACCGCTTTTGCTACAAGGGTTGCTATTGTGAGGGGGTGGGGTAGATCCATGGGGAACACACAGCAATGGTCAAGCTTTAGAGAGCAGATGGATGACAAAAGAGTATTTCCAATTTTGTGAAAAGTTTACATTATCAGAGTTGTGACCATTAAAAGTGTTGCGAATGGGTTTACTGGTAAAATCAGCTATGTCGTTAAGGAAATAAACCGCTTGTTTTGAACGCGCGTGCGTATATCAGAACAAGTATTATACTTCCACGAAATATTTTTATTTTACATTTAATTTATTAGTTTAGTTCGACACATGAGCTCAGTCGGTAGAATGTCTGCCTACTGAGCTGAGGGTCCGGGGTTCGATTCCCGACATGGACGAAAATGTATCATTAATAAAATATAGGTTTACTCTTTCACAATTGATAAATTAACGGGTGGGTACTGGATATTGTGCGTGTCCTATTCTTAAGTTAAGTTATAAGACATATGAAGCTATGACAGGCCTAGCAGGCCGGTAGAGGAGAATATATGACTTGAATAAAAAACTGACTCAGGCCATAGGCTGGAAACAGTAATGGATGTAGCTAGTTATCAATTTAATTATTACCAGCTCTGACGCTCGCTTGATCTAAGGCGCTATTCTCGTAGTAGATTAGACCTTCACTGACGGGGAGATCAAGGTTCGAATCCCGGTCAGGTGAATTGAGTGTGGTTTTTTCCAAAAATTGTTTTCCAATCTCTGTCTCCACGCAAATGCTAGTACGCTTGTTTTAAATATAACCTTCCTAATCCCTACTAACTCATTAGCGTAATTAGTACATAATCGTAAGTCGTGGTGCTAAAAAAAATTCACTCTTAGCAACAAAGTTGTAGTGGCCCTTCCCTCTGGCTGAGGGGCTGAGTTTTGCTACAATTTTAGAAGACCTTGAGCCCAAACCAGTGGGAATGGGGACAAAGGCGTCAGTCTCGTACGGTCTGGTTAGCTGGGGATAGGGAGGTCGGGGCTAGAAACACAACAGGGTGTAACGAAGTGTTTTTTTTTTTCCTTTTTGCTTACCCAATCTTCCTTTACGTGAATTTGGGGACACTTACTATGAATTCCACCCTTCTCATCCTTATCCCATTAGTGTAAATTTGTGGATATCCCAAACAAGTTTAATATAAACTTATTTGACAGCTAGAAAAGTTATTATTAGCACCATGTCTTACTATCCGTTAGGGTTAAACGCACTTACGCTAATGTGTAATGGAAGGGTGTTTGTGAGATGAAATGGAGGACCTACAGTTTAACGTGGGATCCGAACCACGGTGGAGGCCTGGCACTCCACACATTCACAAGTTGTGATTAATACACTAGAAAAGTTATTAAATCTACTTTCGAGTATTCATACGTCAATTAATGTGGTCTGCAGCGGTATATTTTGATAATATCACCAACACCTATGAAGTAACACTAATAATATAGTAAAATATTATCAATATTGGCACCAAAAATATGTTTGAAAATTCTATAAGATTCTTCCCATGACGATTGGACTATGGTAAAAAGTAGAACACATAAGAAATTTAAAAAATTTAAAACACTACTAATTTTTACAAAGCCCCCATTGATCAAAATCTTATACTTGAAAATTAAAAGTGAATTTTTCAAAATATATGATAAAAATTCCTATTTTCTGTTTTTTCTGGGGTCCAAAATCGACTTGGTCAGTTCTCACATGCAAGTATTTGGAGCAGCTGGGGTCAGTAGAAACAAAACGAGAGGGTCGCACAGGGGGTTGGGTCAAGTGAAGAAGGGGTGACAATCTGCTGTGAAATCTGCCCCCATACGAGGGGGTGGTATTAGAACGGAGGAGCGAAGGGGTCGCGGGGGTGATACACGCTCGGTCACATTTCGCGTTTCTTTTCTCTGCTTGCAGATTGCACTGTGTGAGAAATGGGGGTGGACAAATAAATAAATACATGTGAGAATAAAAGTCCGGTCTTTTGGGGTTGAAACGGTGTTTTTAAGTCGGTCACTCACCTCATTTCCGGTTGCCCAGGGTTGAGTGACATGTCAACAACAAAATACGCCCGAGCTAACCGTGGTCTGTCTTTGTACAAAACTAATGCAGTGTATTTAAGGGTGCCAGGTACTATAATGGAAATAGCATCACACTGCAGTTCTGAAGCATCAAAACCAATTAAACCATCCTCAATTATTTTAGAGATTTTCTTTGATAAGTTTTTTTTTTTTTTTTTGCCAAAATAG
>CABFOV010002300.1:74371-88572 GCA_902141375.1 Timema poppense | reverse complement strand
GAGGATTGAATCCCGGCCGCCAGCACAGAAGTTTGACACCTTACCCCTAGACCACCAGGTCACCTCAGCTTAAGTATTAATTACGCTAATAAGTTAGGAATTGGGAAGGTTGAATTAGAGGAAGTGAACCCGCATGTGCGTGGAGGAAGAGTGGAAAACCATATAGAAAAAACCACTCCAGTTCACCAGACCGAGATTCGAACCTCGATCTCCCCGTCCTCAGAAGTCTGTCTCAACACGAAACTAGCGCGTTAGCCAACTACACCACCGAGGCGGGTTGATTTGTTGAGAAGTGTCTTGATGACTAATGATCACACTTTTTATAAGTAAAAGTTCTACGCAGCTCATCAAAATTTATTGATCTAAAGGCACAAAACAAGAAGAAAAAGGCTGCTTTCAGCGAGAAGAGGATGCTACTGACTACCAAACTTCACCCGCAGATGAGGAAGAATTTGGTAATGTGCTACATTTGGAGAATCGCTTTACTCGGAGCTGAAACATGGACCCTGAGGAAAAAGAAGAAACATTTGTAAAGATTTGAGGTGTGGTGCTGTAGGAGAGTAGATAAGATAAAGTGGACGTATCGGGTGGCCAATAAAGAAAAAGTTTTAAAAATAGTAAATAAACAGAGAGCCATTATACAAGTGATTCTACAAAGAAATACCAACTGATTGAGTCACATTATGAGAAGAAATAGCTTACTGAGCAATGTCTTAAGAAAGCAAGGAAGAATACTATGAAGACCATAACTGAAACTAATTGATGATTTCAAACAAGAAGATAAGATGAAGCTTTAGGATATAAAATGAAACAGGCTTCTTTTACGCTATGGTAGAAGACTCAATGTGGACAAGGCAACGGACCTGTAGAAAGACAGAACACCAAATATGCCTAATACTAGTATTTACCTGGACAATAAATAGACAAAACACTTACTAAATGGATATGCCGAATCATTCCGTATGTAGTATTAGCAATGATTTAGGAAGTAATCTCCCCCTTCCCCCTCTAAACATATTCGTTTTGAATCATGAAATAAGTGGTACATTACGTTTGACCCACCTCAGTAGCAAGTCATGACTAAGTTCTTGTGGAATGAATCAGTTTACACTCTGAGCTGGTGTTATCACGCAATTACGTGACTTCATAACTATAAACTGGATTAAATAGTCAAGTCATTATAGTTGTTAATTACGGTTATAGTCGCATCTAAATATTATATTCTTTAAATTGAAAAATTACACCTGGGTTTGATTCCCGTGTCCAGGTGTCATTTTTCACTTTAAAGAATAAACTTATAACTCCTTAAATGTTTGTATTAACTAATACAAAATATTATTTCGAGAACGGTGGCGATAACCAGGGGACTCTTGATCGAATTTCGATCTGATAATTCGAGATGAAATTTAACAGGTAGAGGTCGGAGATAATGATGGAGATCCCAAATACTAGTAGCCCAGAGATATTAAGTCCCAGAAAAACCCCATTGAAATGGTTTAGCATATTTAATGAGGTAAGGTATGAAACATTTCATATTCATACCTGTTAATAAATAGGTGAGTAGTGCTTCCTTATCCCAAGGTTAGTTTGCCCCACACCCGCGAAAATACCATCCTATTGGTATTTTAAAAGCATGTTTGCTCTCTTTATTTTTGGTAAGGTTGGCGGAATATATTTTAGAAATCCAAACAATATAAGCTACAAGGAAAACAAAACATTAATAGAGCAAAGTACCTAAATAGTAGTTACTTTGAAAAATTAGGTCGTAAACTTTTCCAAGCAAACCAGGCTCTATACCTTTATTTATCACTGTAATTACTTTCTCTTCAACGTGTTTTTTTTCTACCCTGTAATTAAATTCGAACACAAAACGTTTAGGAACATCCACCCGACCACACATTGTACAAACAATTTGAAACGTCCTGAAAGAGGGAAAGTGGAGGGGAAAAAGAAAGCTAACAAACAAGCGATGTTCTAGATACAGACAACAGCACACACAATCCCGGACCGAACCTACCTATCAAACATGGCGGTCGACATCGAGGCGAAAGGGAGAGAGGCACATCATGCTTTGTCAACTTTGTGAAAGCACACGGGGAATGTAATCCCTGATTAACGCCATCCCTCGTCCATTGTCCTTTGTAGATTGACGGCGCTAACATAAACATGGCCGACAAGGTATACACACAAGAGTCGAGTTGCTCGCGCCATACCTTTTCCCTTCTACCTTGGCGCCAATTAGTGCTTGAAGATCAATGGAAGGCCGTCACAAGGAGGGCTCCTGGGATCGAGATTAATTTGATGAAGGTCTCCGTAGAGAAGGAGAGAGAAAGAGAGCGAGAGAAGGGCCAGAGGCAGTTAGCCTTCGGGGCAGAACGCCACAGCGTAGACCACAATGCTGGGAGCAACTCTGGAACTATATGCTCCGGTTATACTTAACTTAGTCCTTTAAGGAAACACCCACAAGGAACCTTGGTCACGTTAAAATTAGATTAGAAGGTTACCATCAATTTGAAAGCATCTTAAGGTGCGGCCAAAGGGAGCGCGAGTAATTTTACAGTTTTATAGCATTACTTTTTTTTTGCCAAAATAAATCAAATATGTCTCCAGTAGCAGCGTAGAGTTTAGTTTTCTGCACACGCTAATATAAACAGATCTAGAATATCTTTCAAGGGTGTCCTGGAATTTTGTCAACAATTTTTCTCTTTATTTAAAAAGTTTTGACAAAATTCCAGGACACCCTTGACAGATATTTAAGATCTGTTGATATTAGATAGTACAGAAAACTAAATTCTACGTTGCTACTGGATAAATATTTGATTTATTTTGGCCAAAAAAATATAATCCTATAAAAACTGTAAAATTACACGCGCTCCCTTCTGCCGCACCTTAACGCTGCTCATGAACCTTAATCTATTTTGAGAAAATACTCTTTAGCAAAGTAATAACAAATTCGAGGAGCAAGAAAGGAGTAATTTGAGAGTTATATATGTCCCAATAGCCCTTTAGTTGAGTTTGCTTATGGATGAACAAAACCTGGGCCGATTTGAAGTTACACTGATAAAACTTTATCAAAAGTATGTTGTTGTTTTTTCAATATAGAATTTGGCTAATTTGGAAGACATTTCAGGGATATTAAACTTTTTGGATTTAGTATGTATGGATGTCGTATATTTTCCCTCCCCGTTGAGAACAAAAATAAGAGATGGATACTTTATCTATGAATAGGAAAGATTTTGTTAGGTTTACAAAGATGTCAACATTAATGGCTGACTGTGGACTCCCTCGTGTACACTAAGTATTAAGTTCAGCCTCCCCTTGTAGGTAGCAGCACTGTGTACTGGGCCAGGGAGAGAGGCGGGGGAGGCGGAGGTTATAGTGCACACCTGAGACCTGTCAGTTGAGAGTCGCTCCAGTGATATGTCACACGGCCTCCCCTTCCCGACCCTGGGGACTAAACACAATTACCAACGTCACCGCTGTCCTCTCACTTCGTGCAATTCGCAGGTACTGGCTGACGAGACGAGGACAACTACTGAGTACAGAATCGAAAACAATACTGTGGAGCAAGTTTATTCCCGCACCTAACACTTGTACAATCTATTGGTGTAACTTTCCTAGTTTAAATTTAAAGCAAACAAAACAACCTGAACCCAAATCTCTAGAAAGCCTCCTAGTGAAATAGAATAAGTCAAGTTTAGTTTGTGCAGTTGGATAGCCACATATTTATAAAATAGGGTAAGAATGAGGAAGTTAAAATTAGGAGAAATATAACTTATTCACATTTGTGTAAAGAGAGAGTGGAAAACCCTTTAGAAAGACAACACCTTGGTTGCAATTCAAACCTCAACAAACATAGAGTATGTATACCCCCATTTCCTTTCGAATGGACATATTTGACAGCTAGAAAAAGTTACTAGAGCTACGGTCCCGTTTTCTCAAGTCAAATCATATAATTTGCAGATATCATATTATTTTGATAGATATTGTTAATAGGCCGATGCATAAAATAACAAAATTAATATAGAAAATGCTACCTACCAATGTTGACCACAAAAAGTGTGTTCGTATTTTCTATAAGGAGCTTTAAATGTCCATTCGTAAGAAATTAAAGGTATATAATATGTTACTGTGTAGGCCTGAGTCAATAAATAAATGTTGACATTCATTCATTAGATCGATGTATAATAAAAGAAACACAAATATAACACGCGAGTATATAGGAATTATTCAACGAACAGAAACTCATGAGTTAGTTGCAAATACATATTTAACTTAGAATATAAAATGATGAATTGTAGAAGGAAAAACACTATATTTGATTGTAATTTGAGATGATTTCAAGAACAGATCTCCAAAAAAGACGTGCCCTGGAGAAATGAAATCTTCCTTTACGGAGCTTGTGAAGATGTTCGCGGGCACAGGTGAGAAGAAACCTTCCTCAGATTGACTGAAGAATCCGACCAGAATGAAAGGAGCCGATGATAGCGTTTTTCATCCCCTCTTTGTTCCCCCCCCCCTGTTCCTCTTACCACGGGGTGAGAAGAAACCTTTGGGGCAGCTGCCCCTTCACACCTAGATCTGCCCCTTCCCCTCCCGCACATACAAACACACCTAGATTCCCTACCCCCCTTTCCCCCCGGTACAGACTCTCACTCAATCTCCGTCACTACCAATCGCCTTCCCTCCCTCACATCGCCCCCTATTACCTCCTCCGCCCAGCCTCTTTCTCCAAGCAACACAAAACAAGGCTGCCTTGGAACGTCAGAGAATGGTGGGAAGATTGAAGCCAGCGCTACGTCTAAAGGTAAGTAAACACTTCCATTTATAAGGAACGAGCCACTTGAGTCTTTAGGCTCAATATTTTTATGTTGGTTGTTTTTTTTATTTTAAAAAAGGAAAGAAACGTCGATATAGGTTTGTTGATAAATAGAAAAGATTGAAAATACATTCGGGAATTTCTGATATATTGAAGAAATATATATATATATATATGAGGAATGAACTTTAAAAACTTGAACAAAGAGAAAAGTATTATTCTTGAATTCAAGTACACTCAGCTACAAAAAAAGCTACTTTTATTTATTAAGTAATACGAAATGGATGATCGATGGGTTTGATAAACCTACTAATTTACCTTTTCGGAAATGCTTTTAGATGAAAAAATTTAAGAAATATTGATTTCAGTTTTGTTAGGTTCCACAAAAATAATTTTATTTTTATATATTGTATATTTAAAGATTCAACCATGAAAAATTTGAGAAATTATTGTAGCTACTTTCTCTTTCAGGTATAATTCCAGCACTGCGTCGAGAATGAGATTTTACATTCTATAAGCCTACATGAATAAGTTTAAATAACTTTACTATAAAAAATACTTGTTTGTAAATTGTCTATCTTTTCTTATCGGTTTAATATAATTATGTAAAATCACGAGAGCCATTATGGTTTGACTACCAAAACCTAATTTTCATTTATTAATTAACATGAACAAACCTTATAGTTTCTAGTGTAAATAGGTAGAAGCTGCGTTTTGAAAATATATCTAAGCTTGTATTAGACTAAAATTTGTTTCTAAAATTCAATAATTTATAAGATATCAGTCTAGCTAACAGCATAACTTTATATTTATTATTTTTCTCTGATATAATAAGGTTTTTATTGTTAAATGTTGACAGTCCGAGACCCAAGCTGATACGGCTGTGAAATGAGTCTTATTTGTCATAAATGTATTATACTATACAGACTTTCATTACAATGAGTGCATCAATGCTAAAATAATCAAATAAACCCGAGTAATTGGTCAAAACCTACATTAAAGACAGTTCAGAACTCCTATTGTACTAATTTAAACTATATCTATAGTTTTGGGAGGGGTTTGAACTCCTAAAACATCCCGTTTTCCGGGGTATTGTAAAGAACATTCAAGTCAAAACGGTTAAGTAAGTGTGTGACGTTTCAACGTTGGTAATTATATCCGATGAAGAATAACCACTCATCATTCCTTGAATATGAAGTGAAGAAAAATTTGACCGAGATGTCGCAAGCAAAGTGTTCTAATTGTTTGTTTACGACAAATGCTTTCTCACGGTTTTTAAGAAGTAAAGCTTTATATTAAAATTAAATTTCTGCGTAAGTTTGAACAATATTATTATTATTATTATTATTATTAGCACCGCGTCTTACTACCCGTTCGGGTTATACGCACTTACGCTAATGTGTAATGGTAGGGTGATTGTGAGATGAAATGGAGGACCTACAGTTTAACGTGGAATCCGAACCACGGTGAAGGCCTGGCATTCCCCACATTCACAAGATGTCTTGTCAGAGGTGAAGTAAGGGTTTGGTAATCAGATAAATCTTTGCCGGGACCGAGGATTGAACCCCGGCCGCCAGCATAGAAGTCTGACACTTTACCCCTAGACCGCCAGGTCACCAATATATATTAAAATTCAAATATATGATGATTTAAAGAGATGCTTGGGAAGTTTTCGAAATTAATAGATCTATCATTAAGTCCATTCACCACATATTGCACTTCTTTATACAGTTGTAAATAGCTAGTAGACCTATTTTGTATCATAATTAAAAGTTTTATATGGTTTATTAGATATTACGTTAATTTGTAACAGCTGTAGCCAGTTTTTTTTATTTCGCAGTTTCTATTGAGTATTACTAGCACTAAATCTTACAACTCAATAATTGTTCATAAATAAACCCACCTCGGTGGCGTAGTTATCTAACGCGCAAGTTTCGTATTGAGCTAGACTGCCAAGGACGGAGAGATCGAGGTTCGAATCTCGCTCGGGTGAACTGGGGTGGTTTTCCTAAATTATTTTCCACTCTCCTTCCACGCAAATGCGGGTTCACTTCCTCTATATTCAACCTTCCTCATTTCTAGCCTATATCCGTAATTAGTACTTAAGCGTACAACCCGAACAGGTAGTAACACGCGGTGCTAAGTATTATTAAGTATACATATTCATAAATACTCCATAAGATTTGGACAGAGTATTTATGTTTACCGAGTAACAGCAAAGACGGTGAAACAGTTATTCTCAGGAGCAACCTTAATCATTAATAACCGTCTTCGACAGCAAGAACAACCCAGTTGACTCACCGCCCTTCAACTTGAACAATTTATTCTTCTCCTAGAGAAACCAAAGTGACAAGAGAATAAAAGGGGCTAAGATATGTTAGTAGAAAGTCAATGGAAAAAAACTTATTGTAACACTTATAGCTTTTAGGCCAAAAGGCAACTCAACAAAATATATGTATTGTTGAATACACTCACATCGGTGGGTGCACAGACAAGGGCGTCAGTCTCGTATGAGTCTGCCAGTGACGCGGAGGTCTGGGTTCATTTCCCGCCCTGGCATAATGAGATTGTACTTACCTTGTGTAGATTTAACAGTTAATTATTAGTGAACATGCAGATGAATTGAAATGATATCTTTGAAAAATACTGACATGATTTTCACTTTAGAATCTGGAGTACTGAAAGAGTTGGAGGATTGTTTCTCGGCTAAGCTACCTCAGCTGGCAAAACACAAATACGCTGGCCAGAGGTCAATGGTTCAGATCGATGTTTCGGTACACTTTTCAAATATAATTTATTGTCACTACTAATGTCCGAAATCAACTAATTTCGAGATTATCTGGTTAATTAGACATCAGGCATGACTCCTTAAATGTATGCAAATGGACCTATTGAAATTTTATAAAGTGATCTAATCGATTTACTACTTTATAGCTCTAGTTATTATCATAGGTTTGGTTGAACCAGGCTTAGTTTAATCGATTAAAACTTTATTCGATAGTCGAATAATCTAAGCGAAGGCATCACTCACGCAATAGTCTGGACTGCCGATGACGAAGAGGTCGGGGTTTGAATCTCGGTCCGGTGTACTGAGAGTAGGTTTACCTCAATGGTTTTCCACACTCCCTCCACGCAAATACGGGTACACATCCTCTGTATTAAATCTTCCTCGCCCATAACACATTAGCATTAGTACATATTGAGTAAAACCCGACCTAGTAGTAATAGGTGGGGACCAAATAAATTGATAAAATCTAATCTAAATAATCAGCTAGAAACTATAGAATGCATGTATATAGAAGCGAATATATTATGTAAATATATTACATATATATATATATATATATATATAGAGAGAGAGAGAGAGAGAGAGAGAGGGAGGGAGGGAGGGAGAGAGAGAGACATATACTTCTAACAACTCACCAATAATGAACCGCGAATAAATTTTACCTCAAGAAGAATCAATTAAGCCCCCAAAGAGTTTTGAACCAAATTCTTATTATTTTGGCCAAAGTACAAATTTAGATTTAATCAAGAATTGATACGGAGTACCCCTTGAGAGCACTTGATGCCAACACTTATTAGCCATGTTTCGGACATTAGACACCATCGCGTCCTAGATGACGAAGGAGTGAGTCTGTCGTTATTTTCTCCACCCCTGTCTTCTAGGTGTGGAGCGCACCTAGCAATAATCGACCTCGACACGCCACTACAGGCTAACACAGGCTGTGAGTTATTGGAGCCGGTGTGTTGGTGTGATTGATTTATTGTGACGTTGATTGATCGCGCATTGCTAGCAAGGGTTGTTGCCCAGGATGGGGTGTTTCACCTGACCAACACACCGCCGTTACCATGGCAGAGGGGGTGGTTGGGTGCCACGTGACACGCAAATTGCTGCCCGCCCTGGCCAGATTAAAAATACCGGCGTTACAGTGATGGGCGTCAGGGGGCGGGAAGGAGGGGGGTAAGGGGCAGGAGGAATTGGGAAGGTAAATAGTTTCACATGGAGGGCAGCTCACTGAATACTTTACCTACCGTTTGTTCCAACAGGGTGGTAATGTCAGAAAGGCAGGAAACTACTACAAATATCGAAGGTGCAAAAAAAAAAAATGTAACTTTTTTTTTTTTCTCATTAGTTAACTTAACACAATAAACTCATCCGTGCTAGTGATACTTTTGAGTTGTTGAATTCTAAACTATGGCCATCCAACTCTTTAATAGAGCCTTCTTTCAAATGTTGTAAGCTCTAAATTCAGTTTTTACGAAGTGCGCAAACGCAAGGGATCGAGGGGAGTCAAAGTTCGCTCTAAATGCGATCCCAGACGATAATAACCCCACTTGCAAGTTAAGCCCATACAAAGACAAAAAAATGTCAACATACATTATACCCATGTACGACTGTGTCACTTTTAAAATCAAGAATCTTTAAGTTAAATTTATTTTTATTTTATTTCTGCGTTAGGTGAATATTGTACTTAAAATCTAGAGAACATATAAATTGCCTTAATATATCCGCAAATCGAATAAAAAAACAAAGACTTGAACCACCATAAAAAATACTTAAGTTTTTTGTATTTCGAATGAGGTTTGCAAGAAATTCCTCAGATGTGTAAATTAAAACTAATTAAACCGAAGAAATAGTAGTATGCTTTTTATTAGTACACTCTATAATTTGTAGAAATGAATGTGTAACTTTAGTATATTTATAATTTACTAAATATTACGGGCCTATATCATCGAAAATATAACAAATATTAATGATACTGTGATATATTGTGAATAATATTGAATTAAAAATACTATATGGGCATTACTTAATTTGACAGGGTTGAATTAGAGGATGTTACCTTTTTCTTATGAAGAGCCGAAACAACTTAACTCAATAGATGTAATGATTTTAAGTCCAAATATCCTTTATTCCTCCTAATGGGACTAAAAATAATAATTAATTTGACATATCGGCCTACAAGGGACAGAAGTTAATAATACTGAATATTATATGCATGCATACATACATTTGCATCTAGTAAAATACACTCCAAAATTTAGTTTCAGAAGAAACCTTCCAAAATATTTTATTTTGTTTGTTCCACAACAAAACATTTCTTTTAGTAACGAACAACTCAGCGACACGTCAAGTGAAGACATGCGAGTGTCTGCAGTAGAGACGAATAGAACTGTCCGTGGACTACAATTTGGGAAAAAGACTGCACGATATGGAGAAAGAAGGGTTGGGGTTTGTGGGGAAGGGCTGTGACCCCTTGAGTTAGCGGCAAAGTGGCCGTCACCCGGACGGAAAGCTCTCTGACAAACGTTTCTTCCCTGAGTAGTGAGTAGACCCCTTCAGGAACATTAGTTCTGCTCAAATCTCCCAACACCACCCCCTTTATTCTTTATCCCTCTCAAGACTTTACCTTGTCTTCTTTACTCTCTTCTTCTAACTGCACAACTTCCGGGGGGTGAACCCCTGACTTATGAGGCCCAGTGAGACACAATTCTGCAGAGCGATAGGTAACTTATATTTGACAACTGGCATTATTCTACAAGAAGAAGAAAAACATAAAATAAAGCCCAGCTCCATGTGTGAGATGTAGTGGTCATCCATTTTATAGGACCTTAGTTCGATTCAATTTGGTGCTGACAAGATACATATTTACTATTTGTAATCGGGTCCACCCTACTATCCAATTAGTTAAGTAAAATTTCCACGGAAAGGGCCTTGTAAAAGTATATTAGCATATTGTCTGTAGATATAAAATAGTAATTAATATTGTCTAGATATAAAGGGTGGCTTATGTATGTGAATAAGTTAAATTATATGATTGTATATGCATACCTATTATTAATAATAATGTAATCTGAATTGGTATATTAATAGTGAGCAGTTCAGTTGAAGTAAAAGGATGTCCTTAAAGGAAATTGTGAAGATGGTCCAAGTAAGACGACATTCATTCTCATTATAGTTTCACCACATGGGAGCCCGGAGTTTACAGAGGGGGGTTTGAGTTAGAGTAGGCCTACATGTTTAGGGAGTTTTCAAAAGGGTTTTGTATTTAGCTGGACAAAGAAGCAATAATAAAATATACCTTTAAACAAGGGTAATCTAATGTGGGAAAGCATATATGCCAAAGTAGTGTCATCAGAGGTTATAACAGGCCCGAGGAGAGGCCTATGGCACGTGCTGATTTTGGCAGTATTGTAGTAGAAGTTGATATGAGAGGATCATGTTTTATTCCAGTTAGTTTAACTATAGTAGTTTAAACAATAATGAGTTTTTAAAAAAGTGTAGAATTAATTTCAAAAATGATTTTATTTTATTTTTTCAATCCTTAAGTGTATGCTAATTACTAGCGGTTAATATGGCTGAAGTTAATTGTTGTTTTATATCCAATGAAGTCATCTCCCATGATAGTGTTATGTTTGGGAAAGAAGCTATAAAAACATTAAAACAGTGTAGTAAAGAAATATATTATGGGGATTTTAAAATTTTGGAGAGACTTGGCTCAATAGACATGTATAAAAGTTGCAGAAAAAAATATACAAGACCCAGCAACACTACAGCAGCCAAGAAAAGAAACGTGAGAATGAAGAAGGCAGTTCAAATAAATCACTATTAAAAAAACAAACTTAGATCAGAATCATTGTTTGATTTTAAAAATAACTGTTTTATTTTCACTGAAAAAATACGAGACGATGACGAATTTAAAAAGAAAGAGTAAAAACCATTGTATAATTAACTCAAATCAATTTCATAGAATGATCAATCGTAAAATATAACATTAAATATGCTTATGAAAGATATAAGTGGGGCCGAGATGGGAAAGGGCGACTAAGTAATGTAATGGATTTAGTTGCGGCCGAATTCATGTATCATGAAAAATGCTACAAAGATTTCACCAGAAAACAAGGCGTCCGCAGTCTAATGACGTAGCATTAGCAATATAAATATTTTTTATTTAACTATTTAGAAAACCGCGATGATTGCCAATATTCACTGCAAGAATTAGTAGATCTGGTTGATGGCTGCGTGCCTTACGATGCTAATATTAAAATTAAATTGAAAGAAAAGTACAATTATGATGTTATTTTAACAGTTAATAAAAAAAAAGCTCCAACTTTATGCTTCAGAAATAATGGTCATGCAATTTTGAGTGACAACTGGTAGCTTCAAGAAAGGTCATTGACCGTGAAGAAACAAGGCTTGTTCCTCGAGGATTCACCAATAGTGTTATTGAAACTCATGTTGCTACAAGCCCTGCAATTTATAATATTTGTGACGCACTTGAACAACTGAGCAGCACGTAGAGTCAAGGGAAACTCGCATTAAAAAAAAGAAAAGACAGTGATGTCAAGAAGCTTGACAACTGGTTCTGCGCACACAACCCTTTCGCATCCCCTGAGAAAATATCTCTCAGTACAGGTCTAACAGGCGATGAGAAAATGAATTGCCATGAAGCCAAAACAGTAGGCGAAGACTCTATGAGAGAGATTGTCGATAAGCAGTTTAAGGATATTAGACTGGAACGCAGTAATAGATTTTTGTCACTTGCGACGGTAAATTCATCAATAAAAAATACACGGTCAGGTAGTAACTGTTGACCCTATGATCCTAATTTCAAAGAATGCTAATAGCAAAGAAAAACGATGACGATCTCGCTCAATATTTCGAATATGAACTCGCACATTACCCTCTTTCTCTATTCAAAGAAGTGAGCTGCATGAGAAATGTAAAAAAAATCTGTAGTGTATGGAATGTTTAAACCCGTTGACGACATTTTGCTGGATTCTAGGGGAATGTAAGTAATTGACGTTGGGTTTTTACTGCATCGAGTTGTTTGGCGAACAAACTAAACTTATGGAGACATTTGTGTTATATACGTTCATCACGTCAAAAATAAATATGGAGTGACTTCTGTTATTGTATTCGATGGATATGAGAATGAGAAGCACCAAATAAGTTGAGCAGCACCGGCGCTATGTCAAAAAAAACAAAAACAGTTCAGATATTATTTTCGATGAAAATATGACGGTGACTGTGGCTCAATAAGGTTTTTAGCGAATGAGAAAAACATAGTTAATTTTATTTTGATGTTAACCAAACCTTTTCAAAATAAAGCATTCGTCGTTAAGCGGCTTCGGACGATGCGGATTCTCTACGTCTGCAGTTGAGTTATCAAATAATAATAAAAAAAACAGCAGTTGTTGATGAAGACATCAACATCCTTATTTTATTAATTGCTTTAACTCCTAAATATATAAATATATTCTTTTATAAAGCCAGGCACAGGAAGAATTAGTATGAAAGTTTATTCTTCATTAGAAATTCAAAATCAAAATCAAAATAGAAACGATACAATTTTATTGGCCCATTCACATCACAGCCACACTATACCAAAAAAGGCAAAATTAAAATATTTAGCCTTTTGCGGAAGAATAGGGAATTACTTGATGCAATTAAAACTTTCCACAGTATATAGTCAACACCTCTACAAGTGAGAAAAGTTGGCGAAGAAATAATGCTTTTTATATACGGTGCAAAAAATTGTTGAAAAACTTACTCTCATTGAACATATATTTCATATTTTCGCCATATCTATATAAAAAATAGATCAAGGTTGGAACTACTGCCGCCAGATTCATAAGCCTCATCTCAACACTCATTATGAGTGTATTATCAAATACCAACGTGGTTTGGTAATAAAATAGACCCTGAACAATGGGTTTGGAAACTAGTAACTGGGTTCTTACAGTCTGTGACCACGCTTATTGCACCAGCAATCGTACCACAGATTGCTCATCAAAGTGTGGATGCAGAAAAGCTGCACTAAATCGCCCAGTTATTTGCGAATATTTCCAGGGACTAACTAGCATGTCTAAATTCTTATATGGAAAAAGCTATAGAAGAGTCGAGCAGTGAAAGTTTCAACAGACGACGGACTCACTGAGAGCACTGATGCTATCGAAGATTGCGATGCTCTGGATGATAGTGATGCAGTGGAAGATAGTCTAATTTTCTCTAAAAAGTATACTTATTGGTAAATAATAAATTTTACATTATCACATGTCTAATCCTTAATTATGTAATCAATGAAATGTTTTGTGTTTGATGGACTTTCAATGAGAAGATATAAAAAAGTGTGTTTCTTCCTCACGTATAATTGCTACTATTATTTTACAAAAGGTATTATTTACACAAAATAACTTTTAAATTAATTTTTACTTCAAAACACACTATAATAATATATAATATTAAAGACTAAATAATGTATATATATATATATACATATATATATGATATAATGGATATTTATCTAGAAATTCGTAAAATACAACTTTGCCGCACCCCTTTCCAATATGGCGGCCTTAGCTCCCCCCCCCCCCC
>CABFOV010002300.1:33088-65420 GCA_902141375.1 Timema poppense | reverse complement strand
TATTATTATTATTATTATTTATTATTATTAGCACCACGTCTTACTACCCGTTCGGGTTGTACGCACTTACGCTAATGTGTAATGGTAGGGCGATTGTGAGATGAAATGGAGGACCTACAGTTTAACGTGGAATCCAAACCACGGTAGAGGCCTGGCATTCCCCACATTCACAAGATGTTACTGTACATAAAATCATTAAATACTGTGTTGGGGGACGAGTGTTGGGCGGAAGAGATGGGGAAGGGGGGTAAAGTTATTAGAAAATACTTTAACCAACCTATAAAAAAATTATGTTAATTTATTTATTAATATAAATACTGAAAATATAATCCAAACTAATGAAAATTAAAAGTTTAAAAAGAAATTGTAACATTTTCAAATCATTAAATCTTAGGGGAATAGGATACATTTGTTGCTAAGACTTAGATTAAAATAATGAAGTACATATTAACATCTGATTTACAGAAGAACAGACGTTAACGGCAAATTTAATCACCAAGAGTTATAGTCGATAATTATGTGAGTGTGAGAAACTGGAAACGCTTTAATTGCTTTATTGTAATTCATTTGGTAATATTTCTTTATATTAACGTCTTAAGGTAAATTAGACTGGTATGTATCGATTATATTAGTTCCGTTTAAATAGTTGTAGTTTATTTACGTAAAATATGAATTAAAAGAATTTCCGGAAAAAACAGGAAGGGAAAGTTGTCTGTAAATTCATTATCTCACATATCTACTTATAATGTATCAATCGAAAACCTTTATACAGTACCGCTCTTTTGGGACTTGTTTGGATACTAATAGTTAGTCAGCACTAGGACCTATAAACTAACACGTCCCACGTAGACTTTGGTAAGCTGTGACAGCTAATAAAATTAATAATCAACTAAATTTTTAGCCTCTTCGGTGGTCGCATGATCTAAACCGCTACTATTGTAGTAGACTAAGACTTCCGATGACGGAGGGATCAAGGTTCGAATCTCGGTCAAGTGTACTGAGTTTTTTTCTCAAAAAGTTGTTCCACTCTCCCTCCACGAAAATGCGGGTACACTTCCTCTAAATATAACCTTCATAATCCTTAAAAACATTAGGGTGATTAGTACATAAGCCTATAACCCGAGCATATAGTAAGACGCGGTGTTTTAAAAAAAACTTTTCAGAAATGTCCCCGTTGAAGACATCCTCTGCAACCAAATTGTTAAATATGTTTATTGATAAGGGATCCATTAATGTGTGAGGTCTTGTTTGATTAAGTTTTGAAGAAAAGATAAACGTGTAGTCGTTCCACTATTGTGTAGACCCGGCATAGGCAGCCGTGTTGCCAATCGACACACGTGACGAATTGGCCATAAAAATTTGGCGAACTTGAATTTGCCAGCCCTCACAGTAAATAAACTTTTTCCTTAAGGCATAGGCTGGTTGTAGCTTGACATTTCTTGCATATTATTTTAAGCAGTCCAATTTCGAAATGAATCACTGATGCAACTCCGCCATCGAGTAATCCTCTTTACTTCCTTTCCTGACATTTTGTTTCATCTCTTCCTTCAGACAAAAGGATTGCCAAATTTCGCATTAAATTCTATTTTCAAATAGATTTTTTTTTTTCAAATTTGCGTCTAAGGAAGTTGTACACTGGTAAAAGTGGTAGACTGGTAAAAGTCTACACGTTCTGAACAAACTTGTTCAAACAGTTTGTCGTTATTTAGTAAATGTTCGAATGAGCAAACCACTTTCTCAAATTTCATTTCTCATTCGCCACATCTGTGACTAGATACATTAAAACATATATTGCCCACCTCTGATGTAAAGTGTATAGTGTAGAGTCTTAGATCGAAAGAAGATTATTATTAAGTTTCTGAAAGCTATGACTTTTTATTTCTTTATTTATCGCAATGAAACAAGGGAAAAAACGTATCGCAGCGTTGATTCCTATGTCTCTTATATGAAAATATATTTAAATTAATATGATGAAAATATGAATAGAAATAAATAAGTAAGAACAAAAATGTCGGAAAGGTTAAATAAATGCAAACTGTCAGGGCATATTTTACATGTCTAAAGATTAAATTATTAGAGATAAAATAGAGTAATCAGTCATTCTTATGAGTAATGATGTTTCTGGAATATTATTTGGTAAACTTGACAGAAATCTCACACCCAAAAGAACATCTAATTTTCAAGTATAACATTTGATATAAAAAGCAATGACAACTAGCCACTCCACAGCAGGAAACCAACAGACTTTCATTTCCTGAAATAAAACGTTTTACCTAACCCTTTTCGCCCTTGCTGCGTAAAGTCAAGACATTAAAACCTCCCACCCCACTCCTGAAAAAAAAATCCTCAAACCAAACAACCTTCCCCCTCCCATAACCCACTTAAAATTCATACATTTTAAAAACATCAAGATACCTGCAAATCTAGCGAGCCATAAAAACGCTATTAAAACCAGACAATTTCGGCCACAAGAGTAGCTCCCTGGTGGCGGGGCAGGTAACTACACGCGGATGGGATACACACGGGTAGCAGCCGCGTATATCTCACTTTTAACGGTTGTTGCAATATTTTGTCTCCTTATACCTGTCCGGGATATCCACAGGGTTGAAATGAGAGGAAGTATAATTGAGAGGAAGTGTACCCGCCTTTGCGTAAAGTATTAGAACCGTCACAGGAAAGCTTGACTAGTCGAGATTGACTGACGCGTTGGTCTGTGTGTCCATCTATGAGGGTATTTTCAAGCTTATTAGTCACAGAATCCCTTGAACACATGATGGTTTCTTTTCGTTTAAATTGGTTGTAGTTTGAGACCTCTATATAAGTACAGACTGTTCACACTTTTCCAAAAAAACAGTTCTGTATTCATCCACTTTCAAATATGTTGTCTCACTAAGTGGTGCACTGAGGAGGAGTGGGAAGGGCAAGCGGGGCATTCGACCCTCACCAATTTCAAGATCACAAATATTGTTTATAAAACCTTTAGAAAATATATTCATTAAACGTGATTGAACAGTTGAGTAAGATTTTATTCGGGATTTAATTGAAGTTAGCAGAGCCTAGTAGTACCTTAAAATTAAAAAATAAGAAAACAATAAAAACACATTCAAGTAGACTAAAACTATTTTTATACTCGTAATGTTGATATAGGACTGAATGGACCTGAGGATAGTTAGCTGTGTTACTAATTTCACGGGGGGGAAAAGCAATAAAATATTAGCTTTGATACGTTTTATGGGACCACCCAAAGTAATTTTTTGGGTGCGCCACTGGTCCCTCATTATGTCAAATGATGCAAATAGATTTTACTTGTCTTGGAGAAAAAACATATTTTAGAGACGGGTAAGTTATGGAAGTGTTTTAATTGTACATTTTATTTCAACCGTAACTGTGCCAGAACTGTCATCGACTTGTACTATTTAACCTAAGGGAACGGGGAGAGTGGGTGAATTTGAATACAATTCAACGGCATTTTTCTGTAGAAAGGATGAAGGAAAACAAATCACGAAAATATCCGCAATATCCTTCTTAATTCTACTTTCAAGTTTACCGAGTAATAATAAAGTGTGTTAACCGTCTAATATAATATTATTTATATTATTAATAAACATAATAATTTAAATATTATATTGTGTATACCTCGTGTGGAATGTCTAGTTATACTAAATCATATCCTAGGCGTTAACGGTCTCACTTGAATTAGCGCCTGTATAAACAAATACATTAAACACTTGCAACCAAATACTTGACTCAATTGTCTTCAATTTATTCCTACACTCGTGAGTTCTTTAAGGATGTATTTTCAGTCCATTGTGTCCTTTAAGCGGTTTTTCCCCCTTGCACTGAGAGTATCTCAGAAACGTCTTATTCCCCTCCTCCCATCCCAACCAACCTGAAGCGCTCCTGGTGGTGGTGGCTGGTGCTGCGTGTTCTTTCAGATAAAGCTCTCAAGTCTTTAAATTTTCATAAACGTTGCGTTGTAATTAGGAGTTCGTAATAAGATACACCTAGTTGCGGAGTACAAGGTGCGACAACCACCAGCTATATCCCAACAACTCTGAGAGCCCAGTGGCGTCTTTAGAAAGGATGTGGAAAAGTATCATTACTTTTGCTCGTCTATAGTATCGGTAGAAAAATATTGATATCGTATTCGTATCGAAGGGAAATTATCAAATAGCATTAGGAATCGGTATCAAAAAGATAAGCAAGAAATGTTATCGGAATATCATGTTTAATAGTGTGTTTTTAAGGGGGCCGTTTCAGTAAGCGAGAAATTGCCGCGCATATGTTCAGCTCTAAAGCAATATTTAATTCTAGGCTGATTTATTTAAAAATAGGATTTAAGCCCAAAATAAGGTAGAAGGATTCCAACAAGGGTCTTTTTCCTATCAAGTTTGAGTTTTATTAACAAAAAAATTGGGAAAACATGACTAGCTCATTTTCAACGACTTTTTAAGAATATTTGCAGAGCTATGAGACTAGGTATGATGAAAAGGGGCTCTAGATTTAGCCTTCCTCCAACAAATACAGTAATTTATTGATAGGTTTATGACAGAAATTTTTAAGATATTTGAGAGCTAGCAGCGAGCTTTTCTTTAACTTGAGATAAGAAGTTTCGTACTTTTCTTTCCCCTCTTTCTTGATGACATAAAAAGAGTGGTTGTAGGTGAAGAGCTAAATTGAGTATAAGTTTATACAGAATAGAAAAATAGTTCCAAAAAACAACACAAACCATTATATTTTAAACCGTGTTGACGGACAGCGATTTATACGTTCTCATTGACCGAGGTGGTAGCTTTAAGTAATAAATGTCCAAATAAATATATCTATAACCTTAGAATGTTTGTACTTTTCTAGTCTACAATAATTGAAACTTATATTATATTAGAACTTTTCCTAGTCCATCTGTTATAACACTTAAATTAATGATAATAATAATGTATTCACACTGGCTAATGTGTCTAACTCATTTCCGAACAAAGAACCAACATTTTCAATCAGGCTATCAGAGTGTTCGATCTCCAGCACTTCCAGATTGTTCTGTAAAACATTAGGTCTGGAACTGGGTCAACTCAGCATAGTTAGGACAAATGAGAAGCTACTTGAATGAAAAAGTAGCGGTTCCGGTCAAGAAAACTAGAATTAACGGCCGTAGGGTCCATTGTTCTGAGCACATGACACCCTCCATTCTAAGAAGTTGGCACTTTATTCGCCAACAGACGATGGTCGCTCGGTTTGATTGCGGGCTGAAGCCATAGAGTCTGTTTAATACACAAAGAATATCCACAACTAATTGTTTCTTTCGGTACCAGGGCGAAATTATTTACAAGTCAAAGTGTCGAAACGAATATTTAGAATCAAATTATTGGTATCGAAAGGAAAAAATCGATTTTAGTAGAGTACCGGTAATGTGTACACATTGCAATTGCAAGTGCAATGGCACTTTTCAATACAAGTTAGGTCGCTATTACTATCGCAAATGTAGGTTATTAAGATGAGATGAAAGTGTAGGCGAGCTAAGGTAAATCAAAATGTCTATACTTTTTACGACAAACACTTTTTTTGGTCATATTGAATAAAATATTGCTCCAGTAGATAGGTTTAGTATAGTTTTCTACACATAGCAATCTCAACTTTCTTGAATATTTGTCTTGAGCTTTACGGAACTTGAACACGACCTTTTTTCTCAATTCAAAATGTGTTTGCTCAAATGTCGCTATGCCTTTGAAAAATATTTAAAGAAAATTAAACTGAAAGTATCTAATGAAAAAATATTCTATTTTGCTAGTACAAAAAATAAAATAAAAAACTTGTACAAATATTGCTTCAACTCGCTTTTTCTTCATTTCAACCTTAATATTTTATATCATATTCTGAAAATTGAAACAATGACACCTGGACACCGGAATCGAAACCGGGACCTTTGGCTTAGTACGTCAATGATCCTACCACTGAGATATCCAGGATTCGTTCCATGCTCATGGTCATTCTTCACTCTTCACTCATAATTTAAGGCAGAGTCTATGATGGACGTGCGGAAATCGTCGGCTACAAATATGTGATTTATTAATATCACGAGCTATCAGATAACGCAGCCACCTTCGACTCGGTAATTGGCTTATTGCAGCCAAATCACATATTTGTAGCCGACGATTTCCGCACGTCCATCATAGACTCTGCCTTAAAATATGAGTGAAGAGTTAAGAATGACCCTGGGCACGGGGCTAATCCTGGATAGCTCAGTGGTAAGAGCATTGGCGTACTAAACCAAAGGTCCCGGGTTCGATTCTCGTATCCAAGTTTCAATTTTCAGAATATGATATCTAGATGGAATAATCCTCACTAAAATGCATAAATAATAGCTTTGGCTATTTGATTCCTTGATAATTTAGTCAACACACTATGGTTATCGTTGTTGGACAGTTATAAATGCTTGTCTTAACTGAATTCAATTTAACACATTAGGCCTACCTATATTCTTTACCAATGGCCATCAGAACAAAACTTTATTATTCAAGAGTGTCAGACTGATGAGAAAAAGAGTGAAATATCAAATGGTCTTGGGTGTTGATCAATGCGCCTCCGTCTATACAAAGCCAAAACTAAGAATTGCTTGGTTTTTAAAACTTGAGCTTTCAAAATATTTTAGACATAATTATGTAAACGCCTAGCACAAACCTTCTTTGAGAGGATTCAGACATCCTTAAAAATTGTTAGCGTCACCTCTCTTCGAGGCAAGCCCTTCTTATTGGCTAGAAAAATCTACAAGCATAGCCTAAACTGAAAAAATTCAAGGTAAAGTTCTTATATTGTAAGTTTGTAGTGCCACATAAGTCACCTGATTTCCAACGTGACAAAGCAACTTTTATACCCGAGTTTTATTTCTTAAAATAATGTGTTTAAACTATGAGGATTATAGTTTTATCATGAATTGCAATATTTATATAAGGAGTTTTTCAACAAGAACAAAAATCAAATAGTTCAAAATAATAATAAAAAAGCGTGCTAAGGCCATAACTCTTCAGTTGAAGGTAGAAAGAGAGCAGGTTGGCATATAGTTGTAGTTGGATGTCTGTTCTCCATAACTTTGAACCCATCGAGCAAGCGTGTCTGAAGACCATACGAGGGAAGTGTCGGCCTTGGCCGGTCATCAGACGAGAAGCAGACCCCTCCCTCTTTGCCCCCCAAACCCACACATGACAAGACAAGACTCTTTAACTCCGCATTCCTCCCCATTCCTCATCTTCTTTTTGGACCGATCTTTAAACATGTCGCTCACACCTCTCTGAGAGTAGATGCTTCTTCATTCCTGACTTGCCTTTTCCAGGACAAGACAATACTTTACAAGGTGTTTTCTTTTACAATCAATTTAAAGTTCTACTTCATGTTAACTCGAATCGGTGGGTACGCGGACTAAACGTCACAATCGTCTGGCATAATTTATTGAATATTGGTAGGCTGTAGTTTAATCCCGACTGAATATATTGGAAGTGGCTTTCCTTACCCCTTTACCTCCACACAAATACGGGTACATTTCATCTTAAATTATATCTTCCTCATCGCTAGTATAGTTAAAATGCATCCAGCCCAGATGGGTAGGGTGCGGTTAGGAAAAAGAGCAATATCCTTGAGTTGTTGATTCAAGTATTTAATAGCGTTTAATTGAGCTTAAAATATATCGAATTTATGTGTTGTAAGAATAAAATAACATTGATTGACAAAGTAAACAACCGGTGAACTGTGAAGACCCCTCTCCCCCCAACGCTCCCATATTTTGTGTTACGTGATCCACGTTTCACCACCCGTCCAGGCTAGCTACATAGTTACACTATTGAGATAAGAATTAGAAAGGTAGGTATTTGCATAAAGGGAAAAGGAGAAACTGTATCTAGCAAACAAATCTCAGAACACCCAACCAGCCAATCAGACTTGACGAGACCAACGCCTTTGCCCACATACCCACCGATACGGGCATTATCTTGTTTAATATAGAGGAGAGGGTGGTAATACGAAACCCCACTTTGTTTTTATCATATTGGTCATACATTATTTGCTTAATTTAATGTTTTAAAGCATAGTTATCTAGCTTAGATCCATCCTTAGCTTGCAGTCTGTCCATAACTAATTTGTTAACGTAAGGTTTTCATAAATAGTGAAAATATGTCAGTTGTCGAGATGGGCTGGTAATATGGACCCCACATTCTGCATTAGAAAATCACAAATAATAAAATCATGCGTAATGCAAACACATTTAATAATAACAGAAAAAAAATTAAATAGCAAGAAATAATTATGAATTACCATTATATATATATATTTATTTATATTTATATTTAAAAACAATAGTTCATTTTTATTGTGGCTTTGTTTGTATATCTGCAAACGTTACAAACAGTCATCTCTTTCTGGACCTGTACATGTGCCCAAAAACTAACCATAAGACATTGAACCCACAGTTCACCTTCCATATCATCTGAAAATTTCCCCTCACAGAACAAGCACAAAGCGTCGCCAACTTTGTTAGGATCTGGCCCACCAAACGGGAGTTCAATTGGAGATTTGCAAGAACGAGATGAAGTTGGATCTTCGACAAATTCGTCACTTCCGGAATCTTCACTTTAAGCTCTTCCCTTTTCAAGTTTCAAGCACCATTTTGCCGTTCCAAGACGACGCCCCCTTCCACGACTACGTTCCCTTCTCTTCCCACTATTGAGCGCAGAAGGAAGAGTTTATTTACAAGTATTTCTCACGTCAACGTTGGATGATGCACGTCCACGACCTCAAGTTGGCGCTCCCTTCCTTACCTGGATTTTCTATATTGATTACTCTGGCTCCTCTTACATGGTGATCCAATCATAAGATTTGCGACGCATGCTTTTCATCTCCTTGTGGATGCTTTCTTTTTCTGGAATGGGATGAATGTTATTTGGTGACACTGCATGAAGCTTTTGATACCATCCAACACCAGACCTTGAGGTTGACGGTTTGGAAGAACAACCTGGAATAACAGGAACAGGATTTTAAGGAGTCAGTTTGTCTGCAGACAGAGAAGCTATGATGGAGCCCTGGCTGTGTGTAGGAACTCCATTCATTTTCTCGTGCTCACCAGCGATAAAATCTGCGTCACTGAATATGTTCCGATCATAGGATCAAATTCCAGTGGCTGAATCCATTCACGGCGGTGCTTCCAGTTGTGCACTGCAGGTAGACTTTACCAAAAAAATATGTGATGTCGGGCAGTCCAAGGGATTTATGTTGGTGGATCATCCACTGTCTATTGTTCTCACGGTCGTGAGTATTGAGAGAGCCCATGAAAGTGCTGTTGAAGTTTGTGCGTTGTGGGAGATGGCAAATAAATGATATAAATATTAATATTTCTTGCCAAATCGATGACACTGACATTCCTGGTATGAGAAAAATGTTAATCAAGAATTAACAGAATTGGTGAGTTTTCTGTTGGTGAAGTCTTTTCAATGAAATGCTCAAACCATTCTGTGAAAAGGTGAGCATACACCCATTTCGATGGGTGAACTCTCCTTATTGAACCAGGGGGAGCTCTTTTCATTGGTGGGTCCTTCATGTTTGTTCTTGGAAATACCAACATAGGAGGAATGTATGAGCCACCCCCACACTAATTGAACATATCATTGTGACGAGAGACCCACGCTCTGCAGCAGTTAGAGAACATAACTGACATTTCCCCTTAGATGCAATAACTTGAAGAATTTTTGACTGAGCTATACTCAGACCAGTATCATCAACGTTTTACACGTGGTCAAGTGGGTAGCTGTGTTTTTCGTACTCCACCTGTAGCAAGTAAAAAAAAATCCCTACTTTCTCAGTAGTGGAGCCTTTAGCTCGTGTAAAAGATGTACCAGTTGGTCCTCTGAGGGAAAGTTTGTCTTTGTAGCGATGGAGAAAGTGGTAAAGCCACGCACTACCTGTCCATTCCCTTCTCAGAAATTCTTCTGGATGTCGTTTCTCACCACTAACTGGTAATCCATCTTGCGAACATCCATGAGAGTGAAAACACTTTGATTCCATAAAATTAACTAATCAACCAGTTTCTTTTCTAGGCTTTCAGGGATTGTTGGCTTTCTTCCTAGTTTCGTCATGAATACATATTCAGGTGAAATGTGTATTTTTTGAACCAGTCGTCACAATGTTGCTTTCGGAACCATAAATGATTTAAACGCTCTCTTTAGCCCCATCCTCTTTTCTCTGACTGCAACGACTCCCTCTTTCATTTTGTTCCATCCCAGGACTGCCTTATTTTTTTTAAATGTTTTGGGCCTACACTCGTTTGTGGCATCTAGAAAAAAAAACACCTACCTAAAATGTGCATGTAATATGAAACCCGGGTCCATATTGCCAGCACCATAGGGGTCCATAGTACAAGCATCAGCATCTTGAAAAACACTGAAAACTACCACAAAATAAACAGGAATAAATATGTTTTAACACGTGAAAATGGTATCCTATCACATATAGGTAAAGTGTCTAGTTCAAAATGGTAATTGTTAATCATATGGGGCTACAACCAAACACGAGTTCGCATATCTTTAAAACTTTTGCAAATTGACTAAAAACAAACATGTTTTTTAATTATCCAACATTACACAGTTGCTAAATCATCAACATTATCAGCCCTAGGACAAAATGACAAACAAATTTCAGCTGTCACCCCTAAAATGTAGCTAAATATTCGTCAGATATTGAGGGGTTCCATATTATCAGCAGGGTCCCATAATAACACCTCCTTTAATGATTATATATATATAAATATTTAGTCATAGACCTGAAATATAAATGGTTTCCGTTCTTGTAAATGTGTTGCAATAACATTATCCGAAAGAATAGCCTGGTATTAATAAATTTTTCCTTAATCACTTGGTCACTGTAAAAAGCAAAGTACATGCCCCTTTCTATGAGTAGTCCCTTAAAATATAGACCCTGATAATAAACGACCTTATATTTTTAGCTGAGATTGAGAAAATGCACATGGAAAACTAAAACTGTTTTTCAACGATGTCTTAATCGTATTGCCACAGGTCTGACAGTAGGGCATAAGAAACAATATCTTATACAAATGAAGTTGTTTTGGTCACAGAAGAAATTCGGAGCTTTTAGAGGATTCTTTAAGTGGTTTTGAAGTTATCATAACTGCATCCTCATGAGAAAAACCTGCCCTTTGGGAAGGCGGTTTCCTTAATTTTGTCGTGATTGTGAAACTAAACAAGACTAATTGTTCAATTATTTTCCGGGTGCAAGAAATGAGTTGGCGGGATGTCTTATATTGAATTTATTATATAATTTATTAAAATATGGTGTTAATTATTATGTTGATTAAAATCTATAGAAATAGCATATGTTTAAATTCCAGACCTCGTTTGAGGTCAAGAGCATTGAAGCATTGACATAAAGACAATGGCAACTTACAGCTGTATATATAAACCATAGATAGGGTCCTACCTATCTGTTAGCTCTGCCATGTAAATTGAACAGGGTAGGTACGCGTTAGGTGTGGCAGGGATTTAGATATGGTTTATTTCTACCATTGTTAGAGAAGCTGTTTCAAAATCCAGTAGGGTCAAAAATCAAGTGTAGAGGAAATCAAATGGGGATTTTGAGTGATAAACGATAAAGAGTGTGGTATCAGGCGGTGACTAGCCTACTTGTTTTAAGGATCGAGATGGAGGTGAAAAATTATTCTCGTCAAATTTTAGGGGAAATTTTCTATATTAATACTTAGCTAAAAATAATTGAAACTAAACAAATAGAGTTCAATGTTGTGTTTGAATCAATTGTGGTAGTTCTGGATGAATGTATTACTTTAATTTCCCGGGCAGTAATCAGCTTTATTTGTTAACCTTAGTTTAAGGCTCAATGATCACATAATTATCTTTTTCATGTAATTCTTTTAAAAAGTGAATTTTTATTTTCTTTAAATGTAAACACATTTAGAATTTCGGGAAGGTTATGAGGGAATCCAGATCCCCAAGATTTACCTTAATTATTCCCCTTACCTTCTTACACAACCTTGGTTAGGTGCTTGGTATTCAGTCAACTTCAGCTTTCATACAATGAGAAGAGTGATACAGATCAATAAGTTACTGGTAGTACCCACTTCGGTGGCCACATGGTCTAAGACGTCACTCCCGCAAAATATTGGACTGCCGTTGATGGAAATATAGAAGTTCGAGTCTCGGTCAGGTATACCACTCTCTCCCCACGCAAATATTGGTACACTTCCTCTAAATTCAACCTTTCTCATCCCTTACACGTAATTAGTACAAAGGCGTATAACACGAATGGGTAGTAAGAGGCGCTGCTAAGAGAAGTTGCTGATAGTCTTGTTTTTGATTTAAAATATAAAGGGAAATAGGCCTAAATCTACATTTTTTTCATACATCTGGAATTTCAAATCTGATGATGGAACATTCAGTTTGCGGTTGAAGATACGTAGCTAGCTATTAAAATATATTTTGTCCACGTTTTTGCTGAAATTTTTTTAGATGATTTACATCTCTAGTTATGGACAATGTACGATGGAAAAATAAAGTTTTATTTAAAAAACACATTTTCATCAAACAAAAAGTAGGATTTTTTTGGTTGTCTTCGTTTCAGTGCATGTGTGACATGCCCGCCTCCCATCCAAGCCACCAGGAGAGCAGAAGACTACAGAGTAGTACACATGAGCAGAGCCCCCCCTTCTTTTAGAGGAGGTCAATACTTGTTAATTTACGAGCTGGCAACAGACGAGCGACGCTGACTAATGACCGTGGCTGCTGCCTGCTTGTTTTGTTCTTTCCATCTCATCATCATCTCGGGCCTAGCCAACACCCCCTGTTTGTTCAACTCACCGCGAAACAACAAGTCCTTCTCACTGCGGCCAGAGGGAGGGAGGATTTTTTCACCACGTGGTCCCCCAATTGACTTTCTTCGACGAGTTCTGTTTGATTAAAGAAATATAACTGTCATGGGTGTAGAGTAAGGTGGGAGGACACGCTTGAGTCTAACCTCAAGAAGCCAAGGTTTGATCCAAACCGGGTTTAAAGAGAATTTATTTTTTCACCGCGTTTCACTATCTGTTCGGGTTTTACGAATATAAATTACGTCAATAAAGTAGGAAGGAGTAGGGTAACATTTAAATGAATGCATAGGCATTTGCGTAGAGGAGGAGCGGGAAAACCATTATGAAAATAATACTAATTACACCCGACCGGGATTAAAGCCCTAATCTCTCCTTCAACGACAATCCAGTCTATTGCGAACGTGACGCCTTAATCCATTCGACCACAAAATCAGATACTTAACCTAAAACAATATACGATCGATGTTATACACTCATTCTAGCTTCTATATCAAGTGTTACCAATTTTTTTAAGTGCCAATTTTACTATAGATTGTAATCATATGGGGCGGGCTTCATGCTATAAAAACATATTTGGGTTTAGATAAATATAAATGCGATTATTTTGTTATTGCGAATACCGCAATTTTGAGGATTACCATTTGCAGTGTACACGCTAAGCTCCTCGTGATTTGAAGATACATTACTAAACCTTTTGTTTATAAGTACAAAATATTATAGTATTTAAACTTACCTAAATTATATATTATTTACACTAAAATTTTGTTTCTAGACTGCAACTATAAAAAGAGTCGTGGGCTGCAACGCTGCATGGAATCAACTTAACTTAGCTAAATCAACTTTCTAGCTTGGTTGCAGTGCTTCTCCAGGAATGCGGATTTACCTACCATAAAAGTAAACAGTGTACCAAGTTCATTTGAAGCCTACATTATATTGTCATTATCACAACTGTGTGGTAAAGAATCTTATTTGTTTAATCATATTCACGCCCTCTTCAGTGGCTGAATAGCAGCATCACTCTCTGGTGATGACGGGGAAATAAGGAGTCGAATCCCGGTCAGGTCTACTGAGGGTGGTTTTTTTTTACAAAAGTTTCCCGTTCTCCTTCCACGCAAATGCTGGTAGATTACCTTTAAAATGCTTCCTTTCTCATCCCTACCACATCAGGGGTATAGTCTGAACAGATAGTAAAATACGGTGATAAATTCTTGTTTACAAAACATCGATTTTAAGAATCAACATAATTCCTATGATGACTAAATCATTATTAAAAGCATGAAAATGTGACCTACGAATTTTAAATTACAGAAAATGACTAAACATTTCCTATAAAATATAAATGTATACAACAGCGGTTCATAAACAGAGTTCATATGCACAGGGGCACTGCCAATGAACGGTGTACAAAAAAAAAGTCGTCAAAATCCGGACCCTAGTCACTATAACGCATGTTGGTAAACAGACGATTCAAATAGGTCAAACAAGTTATTTATTTAATTGAGGTATTTAACATGCACTTTCTGAGCCGAGTGATTATATAAACAAACAATAATTTCTATGAGCGAGAACGAAAGTCCCTTTAATTTTACCGGGAAAGGTATTTTTTCACATACCTTTCAGGGTTATTTTACATGCCACACTCGATTTGGGACTGGCGGCTTTACTTCACCTCCGAAGGAAGTTGTGCTACAAATTTTTATCGCTTGATAAAAATCTGTCGACCTCGGTTGGATTTGAAAACAAGAACATCGGGTCCTGAGGAGAGCACTTTACCCCAAGATCCCTGAAGTCGACTAGGTCAAGTATTCTTCATTTGTACTTTGTGCACTACTATGAAAGCAATGCATAGTGTTTTGTATAAATTAACTCTATAGTCGGTGACGAAAACGCTAGAGTGTATTTACTTCATGACCTTAGTTTCAAATTATAAGAACAACGCTCTTCAAACATTTATTTCCAACGACTAGATATGGTAGGAAAAAAAATGGATGTGTGTTTGTGGGAGGGGAAAAAAAGGTTAACGAGGTTAAGGTACCTCCCCTACTTGAAAATAAAGGACAAAAAAAACTTCTACCCAATTAGGAAGGAGACCCCCAACTATCATGAGGGCGCCATAGCTAGCGGATGTGACGTCATTGAAATATGTGATAGGTGGCGGGGGCCACCTGCTCGCGGTCAAAGACGGTCTTTGTTGCATGAATAGGGTTTTCTTCTAAGATGGAATAGAGACAGTTAACATAGTCGTGAACGAGTTGTGGGAGTGGATGTTGTTCATGCACATTAATAAAATACAAAGAAACATAGTTAGCGCATGCGCGAGCGATAATAACCACAACACAAACGAGGACGTTGAAAAAAATACGTGACGTGTCGGAGATTTCCTTCCAGTTTCCTTGACAGATTCATAATAATTTAACCCGAACTGCCTTACATGGTCACAAATCATATTATGGTTAAGAAGAAACATACAAATGATTTTAAAGATTAAAAAATAAAGGGTACGGAGCTCCGCACGGACTTTCTCGCTCTATTGTTTGAAAATGGAGATATTTACTCAAAACTCGTAACATATGTGAAACTAGATAATATACACTAGCAAACACAAGAGTAAATTGCACCATAATTATGTAAAACATTTTTAGTCCCGGTTTTAAATTTTATAATTTAGTTTTTAAAGAATTAATGGCCTCATTTGTTTGTTTGGACCGATAAAAAAGATCAATGTTGGGTCCACAAGGGTCAACACTTCGTATTAAAATTTCAACTTCCGGTTAACATTTCCGACATGTTATTAGGTGTTGCAAATCTTCATGCCATCGCATTACTATTAAATTCCTCATTTATAAATTTTGACCAATAAAAAATGTAAATATTGACTATTGAGTCTAAAATGGATATAGATCATTGTTGTACAAACATTTCTCCTAAGAGGTTTAAGGAAAAATAACATAAACTTATTGAGAGACTTACTTATATTTAATTACTCTATGGCATTGTAAAATTATTGTGTTAAAACTTAAGTAGTATCTCCTTACAACTAAAGCTCACAAAATTGTATTAATATGTTTGCCAATATCTCAAAAACTGTTGGATTTATAAAAATATATTTCAAATAAAAGTTTTTTATTTTTAATAGTACTAAAATTTTGCAATGATAAGTTATTTAGTATCTCAAATAGTTGAGGAGATACGTAAGTTTCTGCTTCTGTAAAGTACCCTAAAATTCATTTTAATGGTAAAATGAAAATATCCAATTTATTTATAATCTTAATCAACAACTAGATACGAATTTAAATCAAAATCGTTAAGAGTCGATTTTGAGATAGATTTTTTCTCTTTTTGCCTTTTCTTATGTAAGGACATCGACATCCATCAACATTTCAGGTTAGATTTTCTTTTGCGGTCGCAATACTTCTACCTTTTGTGTTTGAAAAGTTAATATATATATATATATATATATATTTACGTATAGCTTGAAAGTTATTGGTTTTATAAAAATATGCTTGTAAAATATTTGTATTATAAAGATACCTACATATTTGTAACGATAAATAATTTTACATCTCAAATAGTTTAGGAGATATTATATAAAAAAAGATAATTTACGCATCAGACCGGAGTCTTTAAAGTCATTTTGCCGAAATATTGAGAGAAGCCATTTTGTTTGGAATAATTATAAATGTTTAGAAATGAAATTTAATCAAAATCGTTAGAGCCTATTTTGAGAAAATCGATTTTTTCTCTTTTTGCCCTTCAGTATATTACCCTTAATTCTAGGGTTATATATACAATTCCAAAAAACCCTCGAGGCAGCCAGTCTGTAAAACCCCTAAATACCAAGTTATAGCCTGATCGGTAAATTTGTGTAGGCTCTAGTTGGAGGTACAGACAGACGGAAATTCAAAAACCACTTTTTTGGATTCGGGGGGTCATTAAACGTCAAGATTCATCAAAATCTTGAGTTAGATTTTTTTGACGATCGCAATACTTTCTATACCTGTAAGATAGCGAGAAAGTAAAAAGAGAAAGAAAACAAATGTTTGTGTCCTGTTGTTTCAAGTTCAGTTTAAATTAGAGATTTGAGATGAAACATCTACCGAAAAGTTTCCCCTTCAATTCTTCCCAAAAAAATTTTCATTTTATAAAATTTCAAATTTTTTAATTTTAAAATAAACTATACAATATATTTAAATGGAAATAATATAATTAAGATATCTCTAGTTTTAAGATTCCACTTCAGTTTATTTATCCTATATTATTAAGATTATGATTATGATTATTATTATGATTATTATTATTAGCACCGCGTCTTACTACCCGTTCGGGTTATACACACTTACGCTAAATGTTGTAATGGTAGGGTGATTGTGAGATGAAATGGAGGACCTACAGTTTAACGTGGAATCCAAACCACGGTGGAGGCCTGGCATGTCCCACATTCACAAGTTGTGATTAATACACGTCTTGTCAGAGGTGAAGGAAGGGTTTGGTAATCAGATAAATCTGTGTTGAGCTCAGGATTGAATCCCGGACCCGAGATCAGAAGTCCGACACCTTACCCCTAGACCACCAGGTCACCTCCTATGTTAACAATAACAACATTATCAAATGAGTAAAATTAAAGCTTTTTCAGCGATTCTAGTTTTCTTCTTAAAGGCACTACATACATACATACATACATACATACATACATACATACATACATACATACATACATACATACATACATACATATATATATAAAATCCAAGACTTTACGAACATATACTTTATCCCTGTGCTTCCATAATCTGAACTTTTTATCGGAAAATCTAGACATATTAACGAATACACGTTTCTCTCCTTAAGCTTACTGATGTTACACCCTTAACAACGATAATTTTCACCTAAAACCTCTGAATATTTAGAATAGTTTGTAATACATTTCTAAAATAGCTTATGAGGATTTGGATAGTCTTGCAGCCAGTGGATAATTTTGAAGTGAATGGAGTTTTTAGATTGTGATAAACTAACGAAGAATTTTTAAGTTTTTTTACAGCGAATGGAGCATTTTGTAGCAGATCAAGCAAATATGTTTTGCATCAGATGAAACATTTCGAGTGTTTTTCAACGAATAAATGATTTTTGTGTGTTTCAGGGGAACCTTTTGAATATTTTGAAGAGGGTGATTCTTTTAGTCTTTTACAACAACCGTGGCATTAGTATATTTTACATAGGACGAAATATCTTAAAACAAATTACCTCAATAATGGACCATATAAACTAATCTTATAATTTAACTACAACACATTTACAAACGCAAAAGACACCAAGACCCTTTTTGTCAAGCTAGTATGACTCATTCCGTCATTTATTGATCCTGTCTAATGCTACGGAGCAGGGGATATAATAGTCTCGAGACGATGTTCAGAGAACGTGCACAGAAGAGTGCTACCATTGAAATCCGTGAGGTTGTGGCTGCAGTTGCTCTTTGATTGAGTAATTTTGTAATGGTAATAATAGGGGTCTTATTTAATTTTCCTGCTGCCTCTATGACCTTACAACTGCTAACATCGGATAGAGTCGGTCTACCACATATAGACACTTATCTGTCAGTTATAAAAGTTATTAGATCTACTTCAATTTGTTTATAAGCTAGCTCATGCGCTTTACAGATGTAATTTTTGACAAATAGTATCTATTTTGAGAGCTGGTAGGAAAATACAGTGATCTGTTGTCAGTGTTGGATATACACCATTTATTTTTTATATTTAAAAGTCAATATAGAATGTTTTTAATTTATCTTTTCTTCTATCAAACGACGTGGAAACCAAAGTTTCTCCGACCCATCTGAAACGTAGTTCCTCAACTTTCATTACCTTGATAAATAGTTAAAAAAAAGTACATGAATGGGTTTCGATTGTGAACTAGATTTGTCATCCAAAAAACTTCAATGTCTGGCGTTGATCTCCTCAATCAAGCCTAAAAGATACTGAAGATGATGATCCGATCAATTTTGTCAGTTAAATTATAAACCACATACTTTTTATATACTAATTAATGGGATAGCTTATAAACATATTATATCAACACACGAATTACCAGTTATTTAAAAAAAACTAATCCTGTGCAAGCCCTCAAAATTTAACCAAGTCTCGGATTATATTCGAAATTCTGAATATTAATCTTTAACAGATTCGAATCAAACTAGAAATTCAAAATTCAAATAAACCCCAAACTCGGATTTAATGGATAGTAGTTCGAAATTCAAATCTAAAAGTTACACTTTTGAATATTTAACTTCTTATAAGCGTATAACCCGATAAGGCAGTAAGACGCGGTGCTAAAAATATATAAAAAGCTTTCTAAAGAAACTAGCCTCGATGAGTTATTATAGTACAATAAACCATTAGGCCTATATCTTAATATTTTTGGTATGTCATGTTACCAATATTTACATTTTATTTAAATGGCTCAGGGTTTAAGTGCGTTTTTTATATTAGTATTTTTTATTGGGTGTGACTATACACACACACACACACACACACCACTATTCGATTTGTATTGATAAAAATCCAATATCAAAATCTGCAATTTTAATATATTAATCTTCATTACCATATTTCATTCATTTTACTGTTAGTACTATTATGAACAGTGAGAGGGTGATTTCAATTCAGAGGGGGGCATTTGCCCCAGCTATCCCCTCCCTCTCGCCCTTCATCCACTGTTGATACTTAACCTTGATACACTCCTGACAGTAAATTATGTTCATATCTTTAGGATAAATTAAATTGAAGTAACTTTAAAGCTGTAGCTATCTCGATTATGTTCATTCTATTTAAATAGTTGCAAATATTTTTTCAAACAACTTTTCATCTCAATTCTCTAGACAAGAAAATCCAATCAAAAAAACATACGCTTTGGGGCAAAAGAAACTAGACACATGAATGAAGAATTAAACTAAATATCAAAATCAATTTTAATGTTATTTCTAATGCTAGTTATTTGATATTATTAATTCTCTTAGCTCCAATATTATTAACGGTTTAATTCGAGGAGGATAGATGGGGAATATAATTTTGGAGGAAGAACAGAACATCCGCATTAACGTGGGAAGAGGTTGGACATGAACATCTCTGGTATCGACAATCAAGTTTGTTGCGATCTGGACGCCTTAGATACCGTGACCACAACTGCGGGTTTTATTATGTCAACCATAATTATCATACTAAAGGTATGAGAGTTTCGAAGCTATTTTGCCAAACGGGTTGCATCTTACCCTGACACACTTATCAAACACACTTGGACGTCAATGCACGAATTAGAAAGAGAGGGAATAAAACGAGTAATTCATAATTCCATGCCTTTATTTTATCTGTCGATAACTTTCCCTCTTTTCCGCTGACGAATATAAACAATCACTTTACTATTTGCGCCTGCGCAGCGTTTAAAAATTACCTTTTCCTTGTTTCATATTTTATTTAGACAACCTTTTATAATCCACATCCTGGCATGAATTCATAAGGCTATTTTTGTGGATAAACCAAATAAGTGAGACGATTAAAAAAAAAGTGGCTAAGAAAATTATTTCAAGATCAAAGAAATAATTTTGAGAAAACGTAAGAATATTTTTAGAATTTTGTATTAATTTATTGTTTTGTTTCAACGTTCATTCTTTAAAGATCGCCGAATAAAACGTAAAGACACTTTTATGGAAAATCTTATCTTGGCATACCACGACGTTACAGTTAGGCAAAGTCCTTAGTTAAAAATAAGCCCAATAACTAGCTCAGGCGGCTAATCGGGCACTTCTTTAACTGATTATCGAAAAAATGAGTTTTTTCTTTATTTTACTACTAAGTGCTAAAGCTATCCAAAACCCATTATTCTGTCAGCCACAACAAGGTATTCTTTGAATCACGGCTCTTCGCCAATCATAAAAAAATGAAACAAAGCGCAAGGCAGTAAAAATGATGTGTTTGTAGTTTGTATAGCACACGCCAACAATCAACACACAAGCGTGGAGCTGTAAAAAAAACCATCGCTCTACAAAACAGAAGGCAACAAGCAAGCAATAAAAATTGTTATTGTTGCTCGAACTCGGAGCGACCTCTTGTGTGGGGCATCACCGCGGTCACGTGACCTTTCAGGGGCCGCCAAAAGAGGATTTTTAAAATTAGTGTTAAGGTATAAAAAACAGATATTTTAATCTTACGATGTAATAAGAGACAGCACCCAATAGTAACCCCCTCTCTCACACTTGAGATCAACTTGACCTTTGACACCTTAATTGGGCAATAGGTGTTCGTCCACTGCCGTGTCGAAACACTTTTCCCCACTAGAGGTCAGTGACCCTTTTGATCATGTTCAATCCTGCCCATTTGATTTTTTTATAAGGGAGTGTGCCCTATTGGATTTTTTTTATGTGTGTACCATTGATTTTTGATTTTGTATGTATGCCTCAATGAATTTTTATATTTGTATGGATGCCCCCATTGGTTCGAATCCGCGGGAAAATTTTGGTGTGAGGGAGTGTGCCCCATTGAATCGAAATAACAGTTCTACGACACATTACCCTTTGTCTGGCATTGCTGTTTCAGTTCCACGACACTTGGCAGTCCCTTTGTCTCGTATTGTAATAGTACCATTGTCTTCATAAATCCATTTACTACAGTTGAAAACAATTCATGGATATTAATTTAACATAGCTAGTTTTGACCAATTTCTTTACATAGCTTTGTGGTTATATACATTTGACAAGCTTTGCCATTTAACTTTTAAGGCATTCAATCTCTTTTTAATTTCTTGCCTTGATTTTATTTTTCGAATAAACATATTCTCTTTTTAAATGGTGTTTCTGCTTTCATAATAGCCCCAAAACCAACGTCTTTCCTCCCCTCTTTTCCACCTTCAAGCCTAGAAGGCTTGTTTCCACCTAAGGAGGCCCCCAACAACATACCAATCTTAGCACACAAAGGTCAACATTAATACATCTTCTTGATATATGATTTATTACTCTCATAAGTCGGGCTCTTTCTTAACCATTGGAACATAAAACAACTCTGTGTCTCGAGAACGTCTGAGAAACTTCTCAATGAAAAGCATATATTAAAAAAATAAATTATTTTTTTGTCCCTCACCTATACTGCTCCCCACAAACATTTCCTTTAATGGGGCTCGACAAAATGATCTCGTATCCAGACATCGGAATGTCATTGCAAGAGTGAGACAAGTCAACCAGTTGATTGTACACGTGACCACACAGCTCATTCTATATCGACATAAAGGTTTAATTATTCCCAGCACATGCTTCGGTGGCCACATGGTCTAAGGCGTCACTCTCATGTTAGACTAGATTGCCTATGTCAGGGAGATAGGAGTTCAAATCCCAGTCGGGTATACTGAGGGTGGTTTTTATAAAACTATTTTCCACTCCCCCACCACGCAAATGCTGGTGCACTTCCTCTAAATTCAGCATTTTTCGTCTCTAGCTCACTAGCGTAATTAGTACACATGCGTATAACCTGAACAGATGGTAAGACGCGGTGCTAAATAAAAATAAATAAATTTTTCTTATATACGTTATTAAGTTTACCATAGGAAGAGAGGAATGCCAGGTCTCCATCGTGGTTCGGATTCCACGTTAAACTCTAGGTCCTTCATTTCATCTCACAATCACCCTACCATTATACATAAGCGTAAGTGCGTATAACCCGAACGGGTAGTAATACGCGGTGCTAATAATAATAATAGGAAGAGCCTATAAAGAAAAGAAAAAATACGCTAGCGAAAGTTGGGAGAAAAATCACTATAGTGGTCTTACAGTTAGCACATTCTCTCATGCATGATGCTAGAAAATACGTAGCTTGGCGCATGGAAACAACAAGTTACATTCAGTAGCTCTATGAGCTGCCAACTTTCTATGGTGAGCAAGTAATTTATTTAATCATCAATTAAAATTATCCCCAACAATTTTGTTAAGGCCGTTCGTTACATGGGAGAGCACTAAGAGTGTTGTGGACGTTTAGAAATCCCGGATTATATATTCTTTAATATTGTTTTCACCAAAATGTAGGTGAAAGTTCTGACCAGTTTAAAAGTTTAAAATTTAAGTTTAATTTATTTTAACTTATATAAAACCCTACAAAACACAACATCTTAAAATGTTCTGTTGTGACTCTATCAGAACATGACTATTTGATATAGGAAGGTTAGATCTAGAGGTCTAATCTTTTGATCTAATATCATAAGTACGTATTTTCACGTAAATCGCCGTTAAATTTAAAAAACTAAAAATCTAAACTTTTCATCTCGTCTGAAACTTGCTGATAATCTTCGCCTACATTTTGTTAAAAACTATAATTAAATGTCAAACTTTTTAAATAATGTGGGATTTCTAAACTTTTTATCTCGTCTGAAACTTGCTGATAATCTTCGCCTACATTTTGTTAAAAACTATAACAAATGTCAAACTTTTTAAATAATGTGGGATTTCTAAACTTTTTATCTCGTCTGAAACTTGCTGATAATCTTTGCCTACATTTTGTTAAAAACTATAACAAATGTCAAACTTTTTAAATAATATGGGATTTCTAAACATTTTTAACACGTCTCAACGGTCTACCATTCAGCCCGCTTAGGGTGTTTTTATCAGAGGTCAAAACACTAGTTGGTGCAAAATCAGGCAAAGTAACATTATTTTTTTATATCCATTACTGTTTCCAGTCTGTTGCCTGGGTGATTTTTTTTTATTCAAGTCATATATTTTTCCACTGCCAGCTGGCTAGGCCTGTCGTAGCTTCGTATGCCTTATAATCTAACCTTACGATTAAGAAAGACACAACATTCAATCCCTGACCGTCAAATTATCAATGTGAAAGCTTAAACCCATATTTTTCAACAATGATAAATTTTCGGCCATACTGGGAATCGAACCCTGTACCATTAGCTTAGTAGGCAGACACGCTACCGACTAAGCTAAGATGTTGCACAGTACAAGGATTTCTGAGTTACTTTAAGTGCGGTCTCAAACAATAAGAGGTTTAATTTCACTAAACACTTCTAAAATAATTTTAAAAACTAAACAACTCCTCCCCTTCGCCGTATTGGCGTACTACATTATTTTGTTGGTCGAAGGAAAAAATGCTTCTCTTAACACTTTAAAAAATACGTGCCAATATAATTTGGCCTATTTTCAAAACCAGTTTATGAGAAATTAAATATGTTTTAGGATCTACTGCTTAGAACGCTAAAGCATAAGTTCTAAGCACTGACCAATCAGCTCTAAAGTTCGTCTTCGAGCTCCTGCCGGAGACAACATGTGTAAATATATAAAGTAGAGGGAGAGTGGTTCGGAGTTTTCCTAAGGGTATAAGGCTGCGTTAAGTGATATAAAATAGGGAGTAAATATAAGATATGTTTTTCATAAAAAAGAAACTAAATGTAGGTTACAGATTTCAGAAATTGGCAGTAGCCTCCAAGCAAATTGAACTGTGGCCCACTCCACTTATGTGGCTTTAGAAAAATGCACAGTGTGTCTTAGGTGAATTACACACTTACCAGTCAACAAATTTGGACTTTCAGCCAGAAGAAATATTCTTACCTGAAACAGATAAGAAATCGATCACTTTAATAATAAGTCAACCCATTATTTATTATTTCACTATACAATGCACTGAGTCAAGCTTTATAAATACCCGGCAGTTATACTCAGTTAATAACGAATCTCAAATAATAATTATATTATATTATGTCTGTTTTAGAAAAATATAATTTCGTATTTTCAAGTCATATAATTAAATCTTTAGTTAATTTTATGACTAGCCCCTAAATACTGTAGGAAAATTAATTTAAAATGTATTATGTTTGTACTAGTAAATTTCACATTAAAAGCTATATTAATGTAAAGGCTCATCCTATGAGTACCTTTATTTTAAAAAGCTATATATATATCTCTATATCTAAGACATTAAATTATAAGTTAGCTACTATAAGCTTGACAATATTTGTGTACCGCGTCTACTAGCCGTTCTGGCTATATTAACACTATTGGTGTAGTGATGAGGAGGGTATAGTTTATAGGAAATCTACCCTCATTTGACTGCGTTTAGTAAAAAAAACACCTTAATACACCCTTTCGGGATTCGAACACTGACCTCTCCGACACCAACAATACGATATTACCCGTTTCGGTGGCCGCATGGTCTAACTTGCTATTCTCACAGTAGACTAGACTGCTGATGGCGGGGAGATCGAGTTTTGAATCTCAGTCGGGTGTACTGAAGGTGGTTTTACCACCCTCCTTCTAAGCAAATGTAAGTACACTTCCTATAAATAAATCATTTCAAATCCCTAAGCTGACTAGAGTTATAAGTACATAAGCGTATAACCCGAACGGGTAGTAAGACGCGGTGCTAAAAAAATTTATGCGGGAGTGACGAATCAGACCATAGGACCATCGACGCGGGTTTGACTTTACTAAGTGTCAAGTACCTATATCGGTGGGCACGCGGGATAGTGCGCCAACCTCCTCTACTTTGGTTTGCTAGTGATGGAGTGGTCAGGGTTCGAATTCCAGTCAAGTGTACTAAGATTATTTCTCTTTCTCACTCTCTCCTTCTAGCAAATTTGAGTACATTTTCTCTAAATTATATATTTATTTTTTATTTCCAACCCACGGGTGTAGAGTTAGTTCCCCGGACGAGTAGTTAAAATATGATGGGGAAAAACATGGATGTAAACGGCAAAATCAAAGAAGTGGGGATAAGAAAGGTTGTTTTTAGAGGAAGTGCATACGCATTAACATGGTTAGAGGGTGAGAAACCCCCAGTGTGAAAGTTACCCTCCTGTGCGTCCAGGTGATATTCTCCCCTGCATCAGCAATCCCATATATCGCGAGAGTGACGCATTAGCTTAGCCCGTGTGACCATCGGAGGAAGTATACGTTAAATAACCGAACTTTTTTTTAGCACCGCGTCTTACCACCTGTTCGAGTTATACGCTTATGTACTAATTACTCTAATGGTTTTAGGTATGAGGAAGTTTATATTTATAGGAAGTGTAACCACATTTGCGTGGAGGGAAACTGGAAAACCATTTTGGAAATACCACCCTCTGTGCACCCGACCAAGATTCGAACCTCAACCTCCCCGTCATTAGCAGTCTAGTCTATTGCGAGATTGACGCCTTAGACCATACGGCCACCGAAGCGGGTGATACCCGAACTTGATAAATAAAACACGAATATTAATAGTTTGACTAAAGTGATGTTAGCAGTAATTCTCATCAGCTCTGTGGGTCCTGTAAGCCCGTATTACTCTCGGCCATTCCAAATGCAGCCCTCTCGTGGACAATGGCGGTCCTTATAGTTTTGTGGGCTGTGCATGCATCAGTTTGACCTCAACGATCACTTCACTATACTCCATTCATGGTAGGAATTACTCTCTGAAAGGTCTTTTTTCCTACCAATATCTTACTATATAATAAATATCTGGTAGGGAAAAAGGCCTTTTAGAAAACAATTCCTACGCTGAACAGACTTTACCTACCAATTAAAAAAAACTTACCACCAGTGAGCCAACTTATATGTTTTCCCCGCTAGATCTATCCTTTTTTCCATAGTGGGTCTGGCGGATAAAATAATCAATTAAAGACCAGCGGGAATTTTAGATTTTGTGAAAAAACTTTAGTGGAGTATTTTTTGTATTGTTTGATTTTAAAGTAATCGTTGGTGCAAGGTAGGTAAATAATTATTTAGCATGACACTAGTAGATCTACTGCTCTTTTCAAATGGGCTCTGAAATTACTTTCTCTCTTTATATATTAAAGTGTTTAGAATATTAATTTTCAACAAAAAATTTCTTGAATATGGAATTTTGACTGGTAGTCCCTAAATATAGTATTTTGAGCATTTTTGACTACATTTTTAAGTAGACAAAACGTTTATTTTCTTTGCTAAGAAACCTTAGCTATATGGCCGTCTATAGTAAACAATAAGATGACCTTGCTTTAGCCTCTATGTTCAAAAACATTAACATTAGAAATATAGTTCTCTTGGTCTAAAATATAGCGGGAAATTATGTAATTTTGATCACTTTATATTGGTTGGCAACACTGCTGGCTCTAAAAAAATGCTTCAACAGAACCGAGTCAAGGGCATACTACTTCTGGGTCCGGATTATTGGTATCAACCTCGGCAAAGTGCTCGCCTCAGGACCCGATGTTCGTGGGTTCAAACCCTACAGCCCAGTCAACGTACGCTCAAATTTCGCTCGTACTCAAATTAAATCCAATGTTTTTGATTATGTTTTACACTTGTTTAGTAGTGTCTAGGGAAGGTAATATCAAAAGTCCTGATGAATATAAAGTGAGTTAGAGTCAGAAACTCGAAAAAGCAAGAAAAAAAATGCGTTTTTTCTGTTTTTGAAAATATCTCGAAAACAGTCAATCCTAGCAAAAATCTTTCTATTTACAAAATAAAAGAGCATTAAATATCGTATAAATAAAGGTCCTCTTCACATTTTCTTGCCTCTAAATTGTTTTCGAGATTATCTCATGAACATGAACATGAACTTCATCAAGTCAAGAACACCAGTAGGAGGTAGTAAACGAGAGTGTTCCTCAACTGATTATGTAGAAGATGCCGTGAAATAAATAGGAATAAGGTTCCTACAGTATGTTTTACCGATGTAGGGATGAAAATTTTGAATTCTGTGTGGTATGAAAACAGAAAGCATAATGAAGAACAGGAGTTGCTCCGGGTTGTGAAAGTTGCTGCAGCTGCAATCAGACAGGCTGTTCACAAACAGGTTTTCCCCCTATTTTAGTCATTTTCTTGCAGGAATTGGCAATGAAAAAGTCGAATACCAATTAAAAACAGAACAGTAAATGTGTTGCAATTGCCCGTGCTATTGTGTTCCGCTATAAGACCACGGTATTTCAACTAAAGTGTGTTGAACAGTCTCAGTTTGATGTTTTACAGGAAATATGTTTCTAAAGTTGGTCAACCTGGTTGCGAGTTTGGATTTTTGTTCTTCATACTACGAAGCCCAACTGCTTGAAATGTCAGCCATATTAAATAAACAAGTTGAAACGCGAGGATCATTCAGTCAATTAGTTTTTGATAATTCAAACTTCAATGTTTGCGCTATTGATAGCTTGAACACATTTCATTCCATGTGTAGTATAAAGTGTATTACCCCTGCAAGCTCTGTTGAAAGGGAGATACGAATATCAAAATTAATGAGTCTCCCTAATGCTGGAATATGAGGACAACTGGGAAATGTCCAATGAGAGGTATATCAAAAGATGGATGGTGGTTTGAAAAATGTACATGTACATGACCTGCGTCCCATCGAAGAAGACTTACCTCATCCGATGCCACATGACATCGTTTGGATATATGCAAAGTAGGTCAGCCATCCAGAAATCCCTGAGAGGAAAGGATGTATGAACTGTTTGACCAGAGGTGTGTACAGTGAGAAGACCAAGGCGGTTCCTCTCCCATTCATTAATGCCCAACCATCCAATTATGACACCATTTACACAGCAATACGGTTCGAGTCTGAGTCCTGCGTCAAGTCAAACCATAATACAGTAATCGTTACATTCGTCCAGCCACTGTACATAAAATGTAGAGAAGTAGTGGCTGCAGCTCCAAGTGACTCACTGTTTTCTAAACATGTTGTGAGGCTTGGTGGATTCCACCTAATGATGTCTTATTTGAGATGTGTGGGGTATCTCATGGGTGGAAGTGGATTGAAAGAATTGATGAGCACCATCTACGCTCCAGTGCCAGTCTAGAAGATGTTTTTAGGGCATCCGTTAGGTAGGGTAGTACGAGCTCATTTATTGATCCAGACAGCTCTATTAAAAATTATACTGGCGCAACTTGAAATTACTCCTGCTGAGCGCATCACTGCTAGTGAGGTTTTGACCAATTTCCTAGATGACAGTCCTACAATGGATTTACTTAACCAAAATCAACATCTAACTACTCTTGCTGCAATATTAGGAAAATGTTGGAGCAACTGCAGGGAAATAGACAGATAGCGGCCCTTTGGATCTAGTACTTCAACATGGTAACGTTTCTGAAAGATTACATCAATGCTGAACGGTCGGATGATTGGAATACGCATCTCAAGTGTGGACAACGAATTATCCTAATCTTTTATGCTGCCGGTCATTCCTCATACGCCAAATGCTGTCACCTGTACTTAAAGAACATGTTGTAGCTGTAGTCCATGATGACCCCAGAAGAATTAAAAAAAAATTCAGATCAAGGGTACTTCACAATGCGAAGAACCGATAAATTTTTAACGGGGGTATGGTTAGACATGACCATAGAACTAACTTTAATGCGTACCATGAAAAGTGTAGTGGGCCTCACACAAAGACAGGGAGTCAGTGATAGTAGTATCATGAGCAAGTGGACCTTGGGGATGACTGCAACTCATGACATCGGCTCATCCCTTGAAGAGTTTTGGGGTGTTCTCTTTTAATCTGCTGAACAACATGAAGATTTACGAAAATCTCGAAGAAGTAGGGATGCCACAGATATTTATCAGCTCTCTGCTTGACTTGATATACACTCACCATTTCCTGAACTACAATAAATCATGTCTATAGCAACTGGACTAGTAGGGGATGCAACCCTTACCTGTTTCAATGCTATATCAATTGGGAAACAATCAATGCAGAAAATTGTTGGAAAATCCTTTTCAATTGTATCGTTGTCACGAAAATATTGAGCTCTCCCTCTATCGAGCATGAGCCGCACCATTAATATCGATGGTAATAGTGCAGTTATTGATCCTTTGTTACTTTTCCAGAGGATATCGATAAGTAAAAACACAGAGGAAGACTTGATCACGTATATGCAGTATGAGTTGGCTCCATTTCCCTTGGCTCTCTTCGACGAAACTGGGATGCGGAAAACCAAGAAAGCAGCCCTGTACGACATGTTTGAGGGGACAAGGGAGAGTTATGATCTTATTGTTGATGGTGGTCTCCTACTACACAAAGTCAAATGGCCGACAGGTGATACTGTTTCATCCATTTGCCAATGCTATGTAAATTACATATTGAAACATTACCCTGAGAAAAGTTGTGCACTAATTTTTGATGGGGATTCAAATGTTGTCAACAGCACAAAATAAGCTGAGCACCACCGAAGATATAAGGTGAAGAGATCAGTTGACATCCTTTTTGATGGAAACACTAAGATAATGGTTAAACAAGACCTCTTTCTGTCAAATGACAACACACCATGGCTAATTATCAATTCTGACAACAAAACTTAAATAAAACAGCATAGAATGCCATAAAAGTCCAGATAACAAAGACATCTTGGTCATTAGAACTGCCATAAATAAATCGTCATCAGGTAGCAATGTGGCAATACTCAGGAAGGATGTCGACCTTATGGTTTTGCTAACTGCGCTAACTCCACCAGATCGAGAAATAACGTTCGTGAAGCCAAGCCATGGTAAAATGGGAACCAATATCTTCTCCTCATAACAGTTACAAGAATCGGGACTAAATAACATCATCCTTTTCCTCCACGCCATCAGTGGCTGTGATACTACTACTTCTTCTTACAGAAAAGGAAAAGCTGCATGCTTCCAACTGTTTAAGAAGCATCAAAAACTGCTCGATCTTGCTATTGTGTTCAACAGTCCAGATTCCACACACGAAGCTGTTGCAAAAGCTGGCTATAGATATTTCCTTCGACTGTAATGAGCACCCTCAAAGGAAACCTCCCTTAATTATTACAGGTACAATTCATTCACAAAATCAATGTACAAAGTAAAGCCTGTTATTTCTGCACTGCCTCCAACAGAGGGAGCCACCAGGCAGCACGCTTATCGTGTGTACCACCAGATGCAGTTGTGGCTAGGAAATAAATTACCACCTGAACAATGGGGTTGGAAATTCAAACAGACCCATTTGAAACCCATTCAGACTAAAGAGCTCGTCGCCCCTGAGGAAGTTTTGCGCCTAGTTGTATGCAGATGCACCACAAGATGTGGATCCAAGTGTGGATGCAGAAAAGACGCAATGCACTGAACTTATACCTATCACAACTGCCATAGTGACTAAATAAATAGGATTCCTCTTGAAGGTGGTGAAGAGGACGAAGAAGAGGAGGAACTACTCGTCCCCTCAATTGAACATCAACAGCCTATAGAGGAGGATGAGTGATTTAGAGAGAATCCAAATCAAAAGGCAATGTCAATCAGTTTATTATTCCTTAATAATATTTTCGTCCGTATAATTTTATGTCAAAAATTATTCCAAAAGTTTTTATTTTCTAATTTATAAAAATAGTTAATTAATTATTATTAATATTATTATTATTAATTATTTTTTTATTTGTCATTTTGTCTTTTTTGTCCTAAATAAATTATTTGGAAAGTTGAAAATGTTGTTTGAATTATTACCAATAATTTGCCCCGATATTTGTTTAAGAACGCTGGCATACAGACTTATACTTTTATACTTATAGATATTTAACAAGACGTGTATTAATCACAACTTGTGAATGTGAGGCATGTCAGGCCTCCACCGTGGTTAGGATCTTACGTTAAACTGTAGGTCCTCCATTTCCTCTCACAATACCTACAATTACACATTAGCGTAATTGCGTATAACCCGAACGGGTGGTAAGACGCGGTGCTAATAATGAAGCTATTTAACAGACTAATTTCACTTGAAAAATCTCCAGGTACACATTTTATAGAGAATTGAATTCTCTAAAATATTGATTATGAGCAATTTTATCGTGCGAGGCACGGTTCACAACATATAAGACCGTTTCTATAGGAAAAAGTTTGATAAAAACCTGAAAATTATGTCATTTTTCAAGTGAGATAATCTTGAAAACTATTATAGGTACAAAAAATGTGAAGATAACCTTTTGTATAGGATTTTTAATGCTTTTTTCATTTTGTAGGCCTACATAGAAAGTTTTCGCTAGGATTGACTGTTTTCGAGATATTTTCAAAAAATAAAAAAAAATACGCCTTCTTTTCTTGTTTCGATTTTCTGACTAACTTCCTATTCATCAGGACTTTTGATATTACCTTCCCTGGACACCACTGAACAAGTGTAGAACATAATCAAAAACATCGGATTTAATTTGAGTACATACTATACTTTGACTGGATTACTAGCCGAGGTGGACGGATTTTTCTTGAGCGATAAAAATCCGTTGCATAGCGTCCTACGGAGGGGAATTACAGCCGTCGGTCCCATGTCGATTGTGGCATGCAAAACAACCCTGGAAGTTATGTGAAAATATCTTTCCCGGCAAAATTGGTAGACCCTTTTGCTCTCGCTCATAGAAATTGTGTGATGATATAATCAGTTGGTTCAGAAAGTGTACGTTAAATATTTTAAATAAATAATTATTGTGGTCTGGCCGGAAAATTAGTTAACGTATCATCACCATCGGGAAGTTTCAGACAGCCTCCCTTCACC
>CABFOV010002300.1:0-26729 GCA_902141375.1 Timema poppense | reverse complement strand
TGGGAAAGTTTAGAATTACTCTATACTACAGTCCTTTCGATTATGAAAGTTATTTACCTCATACTTATACAGACAGATTTTAAATTTCCCAAATGCTGATCCCTACTCTTCAAAAGTTCCCAACTTCATAACTAACCAAACATTGAAAGGAGATACCTTTTATGGTAGATTGTATAGAAAGATTCATTAATCAAGTTGGCTAGTAGCGCCGTTGTCACTGCCTACTAGTTTTAAGGCTACTACCTCTAAGACACTAACATAGCCTTTAAAAGGTTAGGTAATGATTTAAGAGATTCATTTGATAAAGCCTGAAGTTTTTATGAGCTGAAACTTGTTAGTTTTCCTTTACGCAATGATGGTAAATATCAAAAACAAATAACATTTGTAACTTTAAAAATCCAACAACAAATTACTTTAAAAATACAGTTGCTTGGAACCTCGATTCAAGGCCCAATTACCGCCTCAAATTTTATAATTTTCCTGGGGGAAATACCCCCAGACCTCCTTTTAACTGAAGTGTGTTTTCAATTTTGCCCTTGTCACCGCCCCATTTGGGAATTTTTCACTGTTTCGTGCCCCCCTTCACCCCCACCCCTCATATATATCATGCAACGTACCTGGGTGCTTAAGAATATATTTGAATTCATCCATAAATCACGTAAAGCTGTTGAGAGAAGGGGAGGAGGTGTGCCTCCAAGGGGTTACATGGAGGGAGGATGGGTACACCACAGTGTTACGTAACACAGATCTGATGCTAAAATTCTTAAGTCGAGATTTTTGTAAAATTCTTTGAAATAATTTATACTCGGGATTTAAAACGGATTATGAGTATTATTTAATCTGAATCACTCTTTTAGTGTCACAAAAGTTTACCTCTGAAATATTGGCATTCACTCTTGATGTGAAAAGTTAAGTAACACAGGTTGGAGGGGGAAGGGAGGCAGACTAGAGGTATAATTGATGTTATTGGGGGAGTGGGCAAATGTCAAAAAAGGTAAAATAAAAGAGTTACGAGGTTTATGAACGATCCCTTTACTATTCGTATAAGAGTTCGAACTTAAATCTGGTTGTGTGGTATTAGATTCCGTAAGCTACGTTTGTGTGTAAGTCGTATATTATCTGTGTGTTTAGAAAATCCATAAAAATACTCAATAGAAAAACAACATTTGATACCTTATCATCATTCATTTCCCCATTTTGCAAAAAATAATAAATCTATTTTTGATAAAAATCCGTAATTTTCGACAAAATAGTATCAAAAATTGTAAATAAACTACAATATGTCGAACTGTATGTATGCAAATGTATATATAAAAATATTGTTAGTGGAAGGGAGAGAGACAGATAAAAATAGTTGCACCATTAGTATCAACTTATGAATAGAAATGGAAACGTTACGTGGTCTACAGTTTGGTGACATTAGAGGTCCCCCCCTCCCCCTTTTTCAATATCAACGTTGACCGCCACTAGACCTTTTAGTCTCGTCGAGTGAATGCCCCCTCCCTGCCCAAACTAACACACGTGGGAAGGGTCCCCGAGAGAAGTTCACCGTGTTAAGAGACAAACTCCTCTTAACTATCCACCTATTCAAACCCGTTATCTTCCAATCTGCCTCTTGATAATATAAACATAACGAACCACCGCTACATCCCTTTTCCAAGAGTAACAACTACACCGTGCACGTCACAAAGTAAAGTGTCGGCAAGTGGCTTGCTTGGCTACCGACTAATCACGTGGGCGGAGGGGAGAGGTGGGCGACAGAGGTGGGGGGAGGAGCAATTTTCGTGTTACAATCTCAACCCCTATTGTGAGAGACAGGTCAACCATACAAACTACTCCTTTTCCTTTTCAAGCTCCCTGTCGTCTATCTAATGCGGAGGTGCACGGTAGAATGGGGACGGTTATTATGCTAGATAGGTCCCTTGTTTGGGCTCTGAAAATTAACCATGATATAACCACTAATTATTGTTAGACGAAAAAAAAAAGTCTCTTTTGAGATGGCGCGAGGGACTTTTGGTTTGTGTAACGGTTAATTAATTTATTAGGCTTTTATTTTGTTCTTTACTTTCTCTTCTCTTTGTCTCTTTTTCCCTCTTTCTCTTCTTCTAATTTTGTATCGCCGAAGAGAGAAATCAACACTCACAAAGAAGGGAGTAATTAGCAATGGAGAAGGTAGGCCTTTTTTTTTACCGAATGTCCCTTTCTTTCTTTATTTTTTGTTTTCTAAATTAAATAAAATGAATGAGATAATAGAACTGGTGAGTTTTTAATTACCACCTTGGAATATTTCGTGAAATTTGTTCATTTTATGCTTTCCTTTTGTTTTATTCTCTTTGCTGTGTAGATATGATTATTTTTACCGTAAGTCACCAGGGTCTTAAATAACTTCGCTTGTCTATGTGATTAAATATACACTATTTCGAGGGTTTAAGATTAATTTGAGACATAGATAGCCGAATTTGTGTTCATAATAAGTATTGGAAATAACTTTTGAATGTTAAATATAACTTAAAACACGATTTTAGCTCAAAATAAAATATATTATACAATACAACTAAACACATACAAATTGTGATGGACAATTTAAAAAAAAAACACAAAATGGTTGTTTTTTACCGCTGTCAAAAATGTTAGTAAACATAGCTTTAAGTAGTCATATATTTATGTTAAAGATAAAATTTCATATAGATAGGCAATATGTAGGATATTTAATATAATAATATGTAGATTATACAATTAAATTGCCTTCGCGACATAAACAAAAAAAAAGTCTAAATAAAAATAATATGAATTACAACCAGAATTCTGTAACTGATTTAATCTGATACACACATATTTATGTAGATGATTAATTCTGTTTAATGTTTATGGAAATGTACCATTTTAAAAACTTACTTGGACGCTTTGCGGACCAATGACTTCATCAAACGAGGTTCAATGTCAGAACAATTTAGTGACCATGCACAGTACCAGAACACTCGGTATAACAGTTATTTACAAACTGAACCAAGCCATTCAATCAGTTTTGATTCATTTAACACCAATACATCATTAGATAAAAGAAAAGGATTTGTATAGCCTACATGGCTGGGTATAATGTATATTTATTTTTACACCGTGTCTTACTACTCGTATACACATTTTAACACCGCTGATTAGGTAGGTTTGGCGATGGTAATATTTAGAGTAGAGTTTCCCGCATTTGCGTTGAAATAATGGGAAATCGTTTAGGAAATTCCCCTCAATACACGTTTATGGGATAACAGGGTATAGGAACTGCAACTGTCAGCCAGGATAGAGAATGGAAAATACACTTGTGGGGATAAATTACGCTTAAGCCAGCATATTGGTTTAGAAATAAAACTGGCTTTCCGAGAGTCCAACGAACTAAAATTTTGTTTTAAATAAAGTTTGTTATTAATTCGAAATCATATAATCAAGTCATTCCTGTCTAGCGGAAACTAGACGACCATTGAAAAGCACAAGCCTGTTATATTTTTATCTAGCTCGTTCTTTAATTGTGAAGAGGAAGTAACATGTATTTATCTTAAGCGATGTCTTAAAAAATATAGGCATTCGATTGAGCACCCAGATCTTACAGTTTCTGGTGCTGGCGGGGGTTGATAATCGTTTGCCTTTGTAAGGTTAGATTAGTTTATTGTTAGGATATGGGTAGAAATAAATTTTTGAAAACTACAAACTTGTTTTTGCTGTCATAAATAACAGCATTTTACTGTGTATTATTAGTGTTATTCTACAGCACTGGTTCTCAAACTTTTCACTCTTACGGCGCAGTACAGTATATCTGCTAGAGATGAATCGCGGCTCATCGAATTGTCAGCTGGATGTTTGATACGTTTTAATATTATTGAATGTACGCTGTATTTAAAATTTGTGTTTATTTATGGTAACGTTTTAGTGTTAAAATGGATAAGTTTTTGGTAAAAGAGAAATGAATTAAAATGAATGTGTGAAATATCGAAATGAAAATGAGAACGAACCAGTTGCAAGTGTGAGTTTCCATGCGACCTGATCCAACGGCCGCAGCCTTAAACTAACTCTATATATAAACATTATAATATAAAATTTTATTGGAGTTTTAACGTTAAACATTTAGAATATTTTTAAATAATTTTATAGATATAGAAACCAGATATAAATAGGTATATGTAATGGTGATGTAACTCAATTTATTAATTTTATGATAACTAATTTTTTAAAGAAATGCGTAAATGTATTTATATCATGCTCAGGAATAACTTCGTCAGTGACATGATGCGATTTTCCCCCCAACAGCTGACCGATGAATCAACAACCAGGTGGGTGACCTGGTGGTCTAGGGGTAAGGTGTTGGACTTCTGTGTTGGGGGTCCGGGGTTCAATCCTCGGTCCCGGCACAGATTTATCTGATTACCAAACCCTTCCTTCACCTCTGACAAGACATCTTGTGAATGTGGAGAATGCCAGGCCTCCATCGTGGTTCGGACACCACGTTAAACTGTAGGTCTTTCATTTCATCTCACAATCACCCTACCATTACACATTAGCGTAAATACGTATAACCCGAACGGGTAGTAAGACGCGGTGCTAATAATAATAATAATGATAATGATAACAACCAGGTTTGAACGTTTGGAACTTTAACTTTCTACGGACTAGTCTATAAGGACTACCAATAACAGCCGAGTAAATGATGTACATGCGCATTGAAATAAAAGAACGAATGGCAGTGAGTGCTTGTTTTATTTTCATCCAAAATACTAGTCCATCCGTTTTCCATTTTCAGGCTATTGTAGACATTTATTTTAAGTTTGATAGTTAAAATTGAGTCATAAATGCATTTCTTGTAATGGTACCTAACCTACATTTTAGTAGGCCCATATACTGGAAGTTTTCTCAACAAAGTTGTTTTTGGTTTCTTTAATTCTTATATTGATAAGCTGACTGCTTGACGCTCGCTACTTGCTGTGGACGATTTTCTTTCGAATATTTTTATTGGACGAAGTCTCTTACTATCTCATTGGTTGAAACGGTCACGTGATTACGGATATTGACTCTGTAATAGCGAGTAGAATTTCTTATGTACCAGGAACACGGGGTATGGACTACGGACCTATTGATATGGAGTCTGTGTCGGAGCCTTTATTCTTTACAAACGTCACTCTCTTTCATTCCGAGCCTTGGAATGGTTGTGAAACATCTAGCTCTTAGCTTGTCCACCATTTTTACTCAAGATCTGCAACTGATCCTATTTAATGATTGGTGTCGTGGATTCTCAGTAATCTCCACTCCATAGAATTCTCTACTTTCAGCTTCTTTTATACTTTCTTTTACTCTTCATCTTGATATGAATTTCATTGATTCAATCATTCATATTTTACCTTTTAGTTTTTAAAGCCCCAGGACGGCAGTTGGAAAAAAAATGTTCCAGGGCACCCTAGCTCGACTACAGCACTGACTATAGCTGAAAAAGCTCAAGGAGCCAGCTACAAAATGGCCGAGATCGTAGCAATGAAGATGCAGTCTCACACCATTGCTGAGGATTGGATTGTGCCTGCATGCAAATAAATCCATTTTTAGAGACGCAGCTGAGAAAGAAGTATCCTTAGTACCATTGCTAAATGATACAATTTACTGTCGTATTGATGACATGTCTTCAGATATTGTGAAAAATGTAGCTGAAAATTGAATGATGGGCGAATATTAAAGCCGCAGCTGGATGAGTCAACAGACAGTCAAAAATGTATTGATCAGATTTGTTGTTAATAGTGACATTTTCTAACAATTTTCGTCGTGTATAGAATTACTTAAGAGTCAACACTATTAGATGTATTCAACTCCATCCCTGAGACCTTAGAAAACAATGGAATATGCTGTAAATATTGTGTTTCTGCCTGTACAGACCATGTACCAGCAATGATTGGAAGATTCAAAGGTTTCATTGTAATAATAAAACAAAAATGTACGAATGTAGGCTCCACTCATTGCTTCATACATCGTGAGACTCGAGTGGCGAAAACCCTCCCAGACGAACCTAAAGGTGTTTTGGAATCCGTTATAAAGATGGTCAACTACGATTTAAGTCACGAGCTTTAAAAACAAGACTTCTCACAACAACAAAATGTCTGGAAGTGGGTTCTCGCCATATTGCATTAGTTCTACATACTGATATTCGTTGGCTGTCGAAGAGAAATGTACTCACAAGATTTCATGAAATTAAAAACGATATAGTTAAGCAATGTGTTAACCTCAAGTTACGAACTTAATGATTTATTAAAGAAGCTTATGCTGTGAAAACTACAAATGGAAAATAATCAGTTGCAGATGTTTCCTCTTAGAGATGAAGTAGATCCTCAAGGAGAAATTATATAGGAATTGATCTTGGAAAATCTGTTAGTTTTTTAAGATAAAATAATGCAGCTATTACCCTCTTATCACCGTCAACGAATTTGACTGGTACGCAATCCGTATGCAGTATCGCTTAAGGCAAACAACCAGCTCACTCTGAAAAATGTCGAATAACTTGCTGAACTGCAGGCAGACCCCGCCTTGATTAAATATGGAGAACTACCACTTGCTAATTTTTGGATGTGCTGAACTGCAGGCAGACCCCACCTTGATTAAATATGGAGAGCTACCACTTGCTAATTTTTGGATGTTAGCAAAGAATGAGTACCCATCAATAACCAAATGTGCAATAAGATAACTGTTGCCATTTCCTACTACCTACCTCTACTAAATGGGATTTTCAGCGCTAACAAACATAAATAATAAGAAATGAAAACTACTTATTTGGATTGAATAGGAAATTCGAGTCTGTTTATCAAATATATGTCCAAGAACAAAGGTTTTGTGCAAGTAAAGACAAGCCTATATTTCACTGGATTAAAATATTCGTATTTATTGTTTAAATATTTTAATAAATATATTTAAAATGTTCATATTTTTCATTTTTATTTTTTTTGTTTATCATATTTTTTTGAATCTCCAGTAGAATAACGACCTAAATTTCGCGGCACATCTAGCCAATCTCACGGCACAACCTTAGAGATCCGTTGTTCTAAAGGTATTGGTATTATCTATCAAGTTGTACAGCTTAAAATTACAAGATTTGACTAAAGAATACGTGAAAGTGTAGATCTAGTAGCTTTGCCAGCCGTCAGAAGATATTATTTATATGAAATTTGGATTTTATGTTGTGGTCTGCTAATATAGCCCTGTATTTAGATGTATACGTTAGGTACAGTAATAATAATAGGTTCTAAGAGTTCCTTATTATTGCCTAGTATTATAATAATTTCATGTTTTGTTTTCATACAGAATAAAACATTAGTAGAATTATCACTCTATCTCATAGTTCAAATTTGTCTTTTATCACGGTAAAGTTAGTAGTTTGTATGACAACACAGAGCCCTATGAAATGTGAGAGCCTATCAATTTGAAAAATATCAATTTTATTTCACCATCTACGAGGTCCACTTCTTTACAAAATGAGTTTTTTTATTTATTTAAAAAAACTTTTGGAAGAATAAAGTAAATAGTGTAAAGCAGATCCAAGCCTAAATTAGGTAGTTTTAAAGGGAATCCAATAGGTCAATATGAAAGAAGCATTTTACGTTAGTTTGGGCATGTTGAGAGGATGGGCGTGGATCGAGTGATGGAGCAAATATATTATGGAAGATTGTGTGAATCAAAAGCAGGATTCGCCAAAATGGGCCCAATTGGGATTTTTGGAAATTTCCTATGTTTTCAGTTGTGTAAAATTATATAATCATATAAGTAACCAAAGTGTTTTACTCAGCAGCGTTAGAGGATGTCCCTCTATAACAAGATCTAAAGGTCAAGCAGTATAGTATTTGGGCAGGGGATTCCCCTTCTAACTAGATAGCGGAAGCTGATCAAAATAGGCGTAACGTGTTTTGACTCAATGTATTTATAAAATCTATTAAATATTTTAGTAGTACTATAGAGTATAGACACTTTAAAAAATTGTTAAATTATGTTAAAATATGATTTAATAATGAGCTTGCTATGATTTTTTTGTATTAATTACATGAAAGAAGTCTAATCGCAGATGGAATAACATATTCTAGGTGCAGCATAACCTTCTAGTCATATTAATCCTAGCTTTTACAAATTTACTTTTTAATTTACATTTAACTATTTGTACAAATGTACCTGAGATTTAACCGATTAAGGATCAAGTTAGACACAACATACACGTGGAAGTTAAAGTTCTGGAGTTTCCTGAAAGGCATATTAAAACCCAATTAAACCTGGGGGTTTTCAGAAAAAACCTAGGCGGGCTAGTTTTTTTGTTAATGTTTTTTTCTAACTCTGAAGAAAAGGAAGGGGCTGGCCATGTAAGACCTGGTTAGATGTTGTAGACGAATGTGTGAAAAAGAGAAGCATTAAGAGTTTTAAGAATAAAAAAGCATGTATGACTCGGTGTATGATATAATATTAAGGGAGTATGCAAGGATAGGGTAGGGTGGAGAAAGTTAGTGAGGATCGATTAAGTACGGACATGTTTTTTGAGTTACATGCACAGTTTCTTGCCTACGTCATAAGGGAACAGCGTTATTAGGTATATATATATATATATATATACATATATATTTATGAATGTATGTATATATATATTTATGAATGTATTTATGTATATATGTATGTATGTATGTATGTGTGTGTGTGTATGTATGTATGTATGTATATATATATGTATGTATGTATGTATCTATAATAGTTTCAGTCACTTGTTCACGCAAGTTTCGATTTTACTAAAGACTCGCTTTTGTCGTTGGGGGCTATGCCCCCAAACCCCCAGTGAGTTTTCTTTGCGAGTGGATGTAAACTAATGTAATTCCAGAGCCGTTTTTTGATAGGTTTTACCGTTTAGCCACAAGAGACCTCCAAAGAAAGGTCCACACTGACTTTTAAAGTTTTTCCACCATTCTGAATTTCTTTCAAGGGTTAATTTTTTTTTTTTTACTTTTTGGGATTTTCACATCGGTTACAGGCTAGAAGCTATAAGTTTCCAAATTTCAAGTTTCTAGCTCATCTGGAAGTGGGTAAACATTAATGTCAGTGAGTGAGTCAGCCATGTGGCTTTATAGTAGTATAATAATAATTGTAGTTTATACTAACGATACTAGTGATTTAGACGATTTTATTATATATTTTAATTTTCTAAATGTGTTATTTATGTGTTTTAGTGCAAAATATTATATATGAGATATCCTAAAGAAACGTCAACTCACGGATTTAATGAATGCCAGGTATTTAAACTTAAAAATCACTTATTTCTAAAGCATTATCTTAATCTGAAGTATTTTATAAGCTTATAAGTAGCCACGAGAATCTAAGCACGGGTTCACGAATGATTTGTCGAAATAACCTTTATAATATATTCAATCCCTTTCTACGAATCTATATTTTATATAAAAATTAAAATTGCGTATTTATCCAAATATTTTTATGCTTTTTTTATTCTCTTGGCAATTAGTATAGCATAACAAGATGTTTATATAATTCTACTTTTTGGGCTAGTTTATTATTTTTATTTCACTTTTTTTGTGCATGCGGAAATTTGTGGCGCCAAAGATTCTACCACCTTGGGCCAAGGCTGAGTGTGGCCCATAGGGGAAAAAGATCCATCCAAAGTGTTTTCGAAATAATAAATTGTTAAACAAATAATTTGTCTTCCTCGTTCATTTCCCCACTGCGTGTGATACCTTGTCACTTTTGTTGATCTGATAGGATTCCTTCGCGCTGTTCGGTCTTCATCCGCGACCAACTTGACTCGACGAGCAAACACCTTGTCTTGTTTCGTTACTTAATCAAATCAACGCGTTTGGGAGCCACGCCTGCTTTTGAGGATCCTGGTGGCTCCTAAGACAACATTCTACTCTGTGCCAAGAGAGCTAGAGCGGTTGCCCAAGTAGTTTTGTAGATAAGAGGACCTACTACAGAATACAGGTCGATCTAAAGGAATTTTGTTCACTTCCTCGATGAACATCCTTCGCCAAGTAAGAAATCCCAATTTTTTTAAACTTTAAGTTCAGATCGTGGTGTAGCTCGTACCAGTGGTCGCACAATCTTAGGGGTCACTTAAGTCAGTGTTATTCAACATTTTTTGTTCGCGCACCGCCAGATATAATTTATCTTCAAATTTGTAGCCCTAAAAATGTTGGTTGGTATATAGTGAAAGTTTACCACATTCTATAATCTACGTCTGAAATAATTAAAATAAATTACAACAAAATTAATGTATTAAATAATAAATTTTACGTACCCTTTAAGATGTAATTACCCCCGGGGGTACGCATACCCCAGGTTAAATACCACTATTTTAACTAACAAACTTACTGGTAACAGAAAGGTCAGGGTTAGAATCCCAGTCAGGTGTGTAAGGGTGTTATTTAATTAAAAGGTTATCTATGGAAATGCAAATACGTTTCTTCTAAATTCCACCTTCCTTATCCTTAGCCTTAAGTGTAAATATGCGGGTAGTCCAGATGGGTGGTTGATGCCATAATAGGAAATGTTGGTTGATAATTTTACTTTGTTCTTTAACAATATCAGAAAACCACATCACTATTATAAAAGTTTTGATTCAGACGAGAAAAAAAATGTTGTAGGGGAATTTTTTAAACTTCATTTCGAGGCAGATAGATCGAAAAATCCATATCAATAAAGCATCCATTTGTATATCCCAAACACTTTTTTATCCATGCCATATAACTTATTGGTTGTATTGAATGAGTAGGCCTAAACGCTATGTTTATGTTGAGAATAGGTAGACAATTCAACATGGCTCTGACACTCGTGATAAAAAAATAACCGTTCATCATGTCAGGGCTAGCAATACATTAATGGGCGAGAAGTATAGAAAGGTAAATAATTGAATTAAATGCTCTCTCCCTCCTGTGGAGGAAGAGCGGAAGCTCATTTAGGGGAAAAGACCCACTTTGGTTGCCGAACGGTCGGAGACATCACACTGGCAATAGACTAAACTCCAGATGACAGGGATATCGGGGTTCGCGTCCCAGTCAGGTGTACTGAGGGTGATTTTTTTCTAAATGGATTTTCACTCTTTCTTAAGGCAAATGCGGGTACACTTCCTCTAAATTCAAACTTCCTCATCCCTAACTCACTAGGGTATAATTAGTACATATGCGTACAGCCTGAACACGTAGTAAGACGAGGTGATAAAAAGAATTAAGGAAAAACTACTTTAGTACACCAAGCCGAGATTCAAAACCTGACCTTCCTGTCACCGGTCAACCTGACTATATGAGACTGAAACCTTTGTCCACGTGCCCACCAGTGCGGGTTTTGGGAGCCAACATTTTTCACAACAAAAAAGCCGTTCAATAAAACATTACCAAAAACAGTGTGTACTTATAAAAGGGTCGACTCAGTATTTGTTCCCGTTTTCAAAACTGAACTCTTCCCTTAAAAATCCTTGTCCAAGAGTCGTCAACAATGAATGAACTAGATGTCACCAATTCCATTCAAAGAACTAACGAGAATGTAAACCATAAAATAATTATTGCATCCAGCCCGTCACAGGTAAGATGGAACCTTGTGCTATCGAACGTATGTAACTAACGCCGCCAAGAAAAACCAGTCCAGGCAGGAGATGAGGGTGTAGAAGTGGAGGAAGGAGAAGAGGAGGATGAAAGGGATGATGGCTACAGGGTCGTGCCGTATCAAGACCCGTCCATCTCTGTAATGAGGGGAGCGGCCGCACCCCCGGAGAGCTTCCATTATTCATCGGGGCCTTATATACCAGCAGCCTAGATCTCGGGAGGCGATCGCACAGACACACGTCAACTTCTTGCGAGCACCTTTCTCACCCTTTCTTTACCTCGACACACAGTTCTAGCTATTCTTCCAGTGTTATACTAGTTTCTGTACTATACAAGGGTGCAATGTGTGAATCATCGAGCACCTTTCTCACCCTTTCTTTACTTCCTAGATCAGTTCTAACTGTCCTACTAGAATTACTATACTATAGTGTAAATATGAATTATCAACCACCTTTTCCCCCTTTTCTCTACTTCCTAGAACAGAACTGATCGGAAAGTTACAGTTGTACTATACTAGGTTGCACTGTATTACTACTAGAGAACCTGTCTCTTTCTTTATGCCTCCAGCTTTATTTCCTTTAACAGCTATAACCAAGGACGTAATCAGTGAGGGGTTTTGGGGGTTCAACCCACCCCCCTCCCCCCAAATTGTATCAACAAAATATATATGGCTTTATTTATGGTTCAAACAATTTCAAGATTAAGGTACACGTACAGGTACAAATTAAGGGGCTGTGCTATCATAAAAAGCACTTCAGATAGCTTCTAGAGGTGCTTAAGATTCAGAATTTGTCCTTGTATTCGGCAGTTAGGGGTTCTGTTGGCATTAAAATCACTTCAGAGAGTTTCTAAAGCTGTTTAAATATATTGATTTTTCCTAGCCTTTGGCAGTTAGGGAGCTATTTTGCCATAAAAAAAAACTTCAGATAACTCTTAGAACCGTTTATCACTAATTTTAATTTTTTCTAGCCTCTGGCAATTGGGGGATGTGCCCCCCTCTCCCCTGAAATTATAGACTGGCTACGGCCTTGCGCTTGTACTTAGCTGTAATATATAACTATACTATTTAATTTATATATTTCTATTTCGGATATTGAGTCCAGCTCAAACACATCAATTCAGGACTCAGTCGCGATCTGATAATTTAAATTTATTTCTAATTTGTGGTTTTATTTTCTCTCTTCAAGTAAATATCCATGCAATTCTCTTAAACGGTCTACCCACTTTTATTCCCATATCATTAACTCGTTAATAACAGTTAAATAGGTAAGCAAACATTTAAAAGCTCAGTTTTATGTTTCAATAGTAAATCAATACTAACACTCCAAGAGTTGGTGCTTTCCTATATTTATGTAAATTCAAAGCTCGCAGGGAATATAAAACTAAACGCGACCTCTAAACCTAGGTGTTAACTTGTTCCTAATTGTTAGAAATTATTATTATTAGCACCGCGTCTTACTACCCGTTCGGGTTATACGCACTTACGCTAATGTGTAATGGTCGAGTGATTGTGAGATGAAATGGAGGACCTACAGTTTAACGTGGAATCCGAACCACGGTGGAGACCTGGCTTTCCCCACATTCACAAGATGTCTTGTCAGAGGTGAAGGAAGGGTTTGGTAATCAGATAAATCTGTGCCGGGACCGAGGATTGAACCCCGGCCGCCAGCATAGAAGTCTGATACCTTACCCCTAGACCACCAGGTCACCAATTGTTAGAAAAAATACCCCCAAAAACACCCTTAGAACAATCACGTAGATTACACAGGGTGTAATGAATATTCAATTTGATTTTCTATCAGGAAGTCATTCACAATGTCAGGAAAGATGGAATAAACTGAAATTCGAGGGGAAAGGAGGAAACACGCCATTAACATATTTTTGGGGGGAGTGCCGTTAAGATTTTTTTTGTACCCTAAATCCAGTAATGAAGGCCAAAAAGTTAACATACCCCAAGAGATGGGCATAATTTATAGCCTAGCCATTTTAAGTGCCAAAGTATGAAGATTTTAGTATTTCTCCTACTATTGACCTCAACAATGGATTAGATTACAGAGCTTTAGAAATCACCTTATAATAGTATAGGGCTTGAACACCTTCTGTCACGGAACATTGCGCTCTATTGCGTCGGTGTATTAAAAAAAAACATTTGCGGAAGGGGTATTAACGACTTAACCTCGAGGAAAGAAATTAAAAGGGTAACTTTGAGTAAAATGTCTTGTATTTGCGTTAAAAGAGGAAGGAATACGTGGAAAACCCCTTTCATCGCACCTAGCTGGAATTCAAACTCCATTATTCCTTGCTATCAACCGCAGCCAAGTTCAACGCCTTAGACCACAAAAGAATCCTAACATCTTGTTGCCAATATTTTATTGTATCCTGTACTACAGCTTTGAATTAGGTTTATATTAAGTTATTTGTGTTGTGAAAATTGCACGTCAGGATAGAAATTCAATCGTTCAATCCGTTCAAAATAGTATGCTTTATTTAAAAAATAAGTTAGTTTTGATAAGTTTCATTGTTAGCTTAGGAAATAAACAATCAAGGGCGAAAACACCTACATGAGGGAAGGAAAAAGTTTTTTTTTCATCATTGTTATTTAAATATGGTCTAAAAGAGACATCTGCAAAGTTGAACTAAAATTCTGTGGTGCCCCCTCTCAAACAATGATCTAATTTGTCAGTCTTCCCCAGATAACCGCCATGATAGTTGATTGTTTACACGGCGGTTGTCAGCATGTAGTTGAATGAAGCAAGAAGAATCAACCCATGTACAGGACATAAAGTCACCGTCATCCCCTCTCCAACCACCCCGTTCTCCCTGCGGGGTGATTGCGCCCAGTCACTGCTTTAACCCCTGCACCGAGCCCAATTAACGACACCCAACATTTTAACATGCAAATTGTCCGCTGGTTGCCATGCCAACGTCCGCGTGGCTGCCAGGTGTGTTGACTACATTCCAAGGGGAGAAACAAGGTTTCTGGGAGTTGGGGGTTGGGCTAGGGTGGTAACTCTCCTATTCTATACGCTGACACGTCGTCACTGCAACTGTGGTAGGAAGTTGCGGATGACTGTTGTAAATCAAAGTTGTGATCTAGAGGCTATTTCTTGAATTTTGACTCGTTAAGCAGGGTCGTAGTCACGAGGATTTAACACTCACCCCTATCCCCAAAATGTTATAGCAAAAAAACTTATTTAGTAATAATAATAATAATATTTAGCACCGCGTCTTACTACCCATTCGGATTATACGCTTTAAGTACTAATTACTCTAATGGATTAGGAATTGGGAAGGTTGAATTAGAGGAAGTGAACCCGCATTTGCGTGGAGGGAGAGTGGAAAACCATTTAGGAAAAACCACCCCCAGTTCACCCGACCGAGATTCGAACCTCGATCTCCCCGGCCTCAGTAGTCGAGCTCAACACGACAAGCGCGTTAGCCAACTACAACTTATTTACAGTTTAAGCAATTAGAAAATAAAGTAGGATTCAGCAAAAGGTCTTTTAACTACCACAGAAAAAAAAGTAGTTGCCACTTAAAATAAATTTTGCTACGTTTATTGTATTACTTCGAAATCATGCTTCCAAAAATTAAAATGGTGGCATATTAATCATTAATTTTAAGGCCTTATATAATTGTATTAATTTAAACTATTGTATTCGGTTAAGGTTTCACTAAAAAAAAAAAAGGAAATCAATTTGAGATAGTATGATACTTTAATTTAATTTAATGTAATTAAAATTAATACTGACTAATTGTGAAAATAGTTTTTTCGCTAACCTGTTGTCTAAGTTAATCCTGTTCATACGGTAATAATGCATCTAAATATTCTGTAGGCCTACTGTTTTAGTTAAAATCAAATTAGGGATTAACATAAGAATTAAAATAGCAAACTTCTGACATGCACACGTTTTAATCTAAAGTAGGCCTAAGTTATAATTGCAATTAAGTATAAAGTTATTTGGTATTGTTAAATTTTAAATCCATCACTAGATATGATTTGTCTAATTTATTTGAAAGCATGCTGGTAGTCAAAAGAGTAAATATAAAAAATAAGTGTTAAAAAATGTCCCGTAGGATTAGTTGCTGTTATTAAGTTTGATTATTTAAATATACTGAAATTCTATTTTTGCTTACCTTTTCAAAATCAGCCAATAAATACAAATTGAAAACTTAGGTTTTTGTAGGAAGATCTTGAAGAGAAGATATAATCAATAATGTTTTAACTCTCTTTAAAACTTTTTAAGATTTCGTTTCAGTTTGTTACTAGTGTTTACATAATTCCACAGCTCATTGTTGAGTACGACTTGAATGACATACACACGTAAACACAATTTGTTTCTATCATTTAGCCAAATAACACACCACACCGATACTATAATATTAAAACGAAGACAAATACATCACGTGCGTCAAGTAAAACCATTCATAATTACATATTTTAAAGAGATATATTAATTATATCAACACACACAGCCATAATGGCTTTTTGAAAACAAATGAAAGCAAGAAACAAAATCTACCCACAAAGATGCAACTCACCATCCTTACTAGATCTAGCGGAATTAATAAAACTAAAAGTTATGTATATTTCGGTGGCTCAATGGTCTGCCATAAAATTATTATAAAGTGCCTAAAAATTTGTTGATAGTGCAACTTTAGCTTAAGTTGTGAATTAATCATATAGATGCATATTTTATAGTAAGTATTTTTGTTGTTTGAGAATAATCTAAAAATATGTATTCTAATTGCTAACTTTAAAAACTTGTTTAGCATTATTCGTATTTTCCACAAATTTCAGTAGCTTTTAAAAGAAAGTGGTTTCGACATTGGAAGTAAATTATTCACACGGATCAATTGAAGAAAGTGCAAAATCTTATATTTGTGATGACGTCACCGTTATTACCACCAATTTGCTCTTTTATTATTTATGTGTTTATGTTTTTTCCCCACTACGTCCTACTAACCATCTATGGTATTAGCATTTCTTTCACTAATGGGATAGGGATGCATAATGTATAATTTAAAAGACAGGTACTGGTGTTTGCATAGAAGAGGAGGCAGACATGATTAAGGAAAAAACACACTTGGTACACCCAAACGGGGTTTAGACCCCGACCTCTCCGTCACCAGCGAACCAGAATGTTGCACCTTTGAAGATTGCATGTAGTTATTTCGAAGTAGTTTTCAATTGCCACAACAGGTGGTGTTCTGTACTGCTTGGCAGTTAACTTAAAAGAAAGGTTATTTAAAAATAGATGACCCTTGACATTCTAGTAATAAAAATATAACATCTAGCCAAAATGGCTGACAAAATCAAACGGCCAAAACTTATAACTATTAAAGCTATTATATTCAATGCATGAACTTATTAAGTAAATACTTTTTGTTGCAATCTGTTAGTCTCTAGTGTTATTCTATTGTGAAAGGCAATTAGTGAAAGTGTCTAATAAGTTTGGGTCAATGCGATGTGTGTATATATATATATATATATATATATATATGTGTGTGTGTATTTTTTCTTAAGTCTGATGAGCTAGAGCTGTTAGGCCTACAAAGGTTAATTTAAATTTAGCGTGTTTATATCTAATATTGTAAATTTAAATCGGTATTATTAATTAAGTTTTGTTGTTTAGATATTAATGGTGGTTTGTGTGTGTGTAGGGGTTGGGTGGTTAACATAAATAAGCCCCTCAACCCACATAAGATCACCATATACTTATCGAACTGAATAGAATATTTACATTCACTTTGACCATGATGATAAAAAAAAATTGCAAAGAAAGGAAGCAACATTCTGATGCACTTCAATTCTAAGCCATAACAATGCCAAAGACGTGATAGGTGCAATTTTAAAAGTAACCTTACATCATGAAGGCAACTTCCGTGTGGCCGACCCCCACCCCTTCCCATCTCATAAAGTTTCTTTAATTCCCTGAAGGTCAAAGAATAACTTTTCTATTGTCTACGAAGTGAGCTGTTGATAAACTCAACAGACAGAAATAATATTTTAACACACGTACTACATGCTTCTGATCGAATTCATAGAAATAAATTACGGTTTAAAAAAATTAGTTCTCATTGTACACTTGTTTCAGTTTTTTGGCGTCATGTGCTATGACGTATTATCTTTGAAATACTAGCTGTGTCTTAAGACTAAATAAGGAAACTGGATTGCACAAAAGGGTTTGAAAGGATATCGTCTATAATTTAAAGGCTATAATCGGGATTGCCTCATAGATTCATAAAAATCTAAAATTGGGAAATTTCAAAATACAGCTCTGGGAAATGGGGGCCTATAATTAGAAAAACAACTTTTTATAGACAGTTAGAGAGATAGCTCCAGATAATCAAATAAAATCTTAAAATTTGAAATGTCTAATAGTGGATTGAAGAAAAGGGGGAGGGATTTCAAAATAACTTATAGTAAACAATTACTACCTAGTGTGGTAGAAAATTAAAATTCGGCAGGCAGGTAAAATGACTATTCCAAATAAATATTAAGGTATCAAAATGTTAAAACTTTAATTGGGATTTTGGGAAACGAGTGATAGGGAGAAGGGAGGGTGTAAACAGGGGAAGAAAAAAACACTTTTATATTTGGCAGAAAATCTAAATTTTTAAGACAGGAAGGACAACTCCAGAAAGTCATATTTCTCTTAAAATACGAAATTTCTTAAGTAGGAGTTGTTTAAATGGGGGAAGGTTACAATTTTCAAAACTAATAGAAATAAGGCATAAATACCACTGCAAATAGCTATAAATAGCTATAAAAGACTGACAATTTTAAATTGAGAAAATATGTGGGGGGGGAGAGTTGTAGGGGTTAAGTAAAAAGAAAAAAGGCTTTTAGGTAAGAAAGAAAATTTAAATTTGCCAGGAATGTAGAGGGATTGCTCCAATAACATCTAATAACTGACTTTCTCCTCCTCCAGATATATTTATTTGTTTAGTTTTAATACAAATGTAAAGATATATTTACAATGTACAAAACTATCGTTAAATGTGTTGCAAATACCGTTTAGTTAACATAATAAATATTACTATACACTTTAATTACAATCTAGTTTTCCTACTATATAATATGCAAATATAATAATTTTCCGATAGATCTGTATAAGTAATGTTTAGTTGTGATTACTAATTTTATTGTTCGGGCTATTAATTGTATTTGTAACCATAAGTCCGTATGAGTGTTAGGGCTTGGAAATGTTTCCCATAAGGCACTATGAGGAAGCGAGTAGCATCAACTCACACCTAAAATTAGGTTGTCAAAATTTGGCAGATTATATAAATTTAAAAAACATCTTATTTTAAATAAATAACGTGACTTTAAAAAAATAATAGAATAAAACATGTATAAAACAATTTTTTCAAAAATATACTTTGTGCTTCATAAGGTCCTTCCACGGATCCCATCGGGCTAATGTAGGTCAGGCTCGTGTACTTTCTTTATGTTGCAAGAATATATGTAGGCCGGGCTCATGTACTTTCTTTGTTTTGCAAGAATATATGTAGGTCAGGCTCGTGTACTTTCTTTATGTTGCAAGAATAGATGTAGGTCGGGCTCGTGTACTTTCTTTATGTTGTAAGAATAGATGTAGGCCGGGCTCATGTACTTTCTTTGTTTTGCAAGAATATATGTAGGTCAGGCTCGTGTACTTTCTTTGTTTTGCAAGAATATATGTAGGTCAGGCTCGTGTACTTTCTTTGTTTTGCAAGAATAGATGTAGGTCATGCTCGTGTACTTTCTTTATGTTGCAAGAATAGATGTAGGTCGGGCTCGTGTACTTTCTTTGTTTTGCAAGAATATATGTAGGTCAGGCTCGTGTACTTTCTTTGTTTTGCAAGAATAGTTGTAGGTCAGGCTCGTGTTCTTTCTTTATGTTGCAAGAATAGATGTAGGTCAGGCTCGTGTACTTTCTTTATGTTGCAAGGATAGATGTCACACCTTATATTTTATTGGCATAAGATATATTTTTTAAAACAAATTTTTTACATATATTTTTATCTTATAGTTATGTAAACTTGGCTAGGATATGTTTGAACGGATAAGTAAGGGTTTCAAATCCGGGTCAGGTATAAATCCAGGACAGCTGACCTGCTTTGGCTATTATAGATTCCGTTAAAATTTGAATGGGCTGCATTGTCACACGAACTAGGAATATGTACAAGGCTTAGCCTATTATCTCTATTAGAAGGGACTGAAAGAGTGGTCGACATCTTTAATGACAGAGGCAGTGAACTAGTGAACTAATATAAGGTAGGCCTATATAAAAAGGTGTAAACCTGATTTGCATTATGGATAAACTTGCGTTACAAAAACAAGCTCAGTCATCTCACTATATTGGATAGTTGGATAAAATATATATATATATATGAATTTTTTATTTATACAATTATTATCATGATTACTAAGTTTTATTTTGGTTTATAAATTCAGATTAGCTCGCAATTAGCTAAAGGTTGGACCTCATTAATCAAAGGTATGAATAGATTAAGTTATCATCACACACAAATCCTTGTAAAAATTTTATTTCACTCTTATCATAATTTATTCTCCCTCGTCAAGATATAGGCCTATACCTGTAATATATATTTTTATAAGCACCGCGTCTAGCTACCCATTCCAGTTACACGCCTATTTATTAATTACGCTAATGTTTTTAGAGATGAGAAAGCTTATAATTAGAGAGAGTGTACCCGCATTTGCGTAGCGGTAGACTGGAAAACTATTTTGGAAAAACTACCTTCAGTAAAACCGACCGAGATTCGAACTTCGATCTCCCCATCTTCAGCAGTCTAGCTCAACACGACTAGAGCGTTAGATAACTACGCCACCGAGGCGGGTATTATGATATATTGGCTGGTCTAATGCTTAGATAAGTGAGAAACAAATTGTAGGTGTAAAAATCATGTTCTTTCCCTGATCAATTCAGAGTTTTTATATGTCTTTATAACGCATTGACATTTTGAAATTCATTATCACTATAAACAAAGTAATAATCAAATATTATAGAAAGGGTCTTTTAGAAAATATAGACGTTTCTTTAACATTTTGTCTATATTATTATTTACTTACATTCTTTGGCATTGAGAACTCTAGGTAAAGTTCACTGTCACACTTACTTAAAGTATGCCACCTATCCCTATTCTATCTTGAGCTAATTCTATCCAATTCACCTCATTACACGCTATCTCTTTCAGGCCCATTCTATACTATACTCCCATCTTTGTCTAGGTCTTCCCAATGGTTTCTTCTTATTGGGTTTGCCCGTCAATACCCTGGACACGGTTCTAGATTCTCCCATTCGTGCTGCATGTCCTGCCCACCGTAATCTATGAGATTTGATTATCCTATCAATGTTTTGTGATGACTACAGGGTATGTATCTCATCACTATGTAACCTCCTCCCCTCCCCAGTAGCCTCATCCCTCTCTGAACCAAATATCTTCCTTGGTAGGCCTACCTTGTTTTCGAACATCCTAAAAATATGTCGTCCTTTTATCAGTGTTATTTTATAAGCATTGATAAATATTTATCAAATATGAGCGCTGCAAATGACATGACCTGACGTATCAATACATGAAAGTAGAACTAGTATCTTTTCTAGATGTTATATAAGGCCCTGCTTATGAATATTAGATTGAAGTTATTCAAGAACTCACTAAATGATAGCAAAATATGTTAAAATCTTGCAAAATTCAAGGACTGGACTACTTGAAAAACTTAAATGTGTAATTCAGATATAATATTTTGGCTCGTTCCTAAACCACTAGAATCCATTCAGTACCATAAACTCTTTCAGCCACGTTTCTGATCAGATTATAAAACAAACTAAGTGAATAAATTAACAATTAACTTATCTCATCATTCCGTAGGGATGCCGATTAAATTATAAATCTCAAAATACTCGTTTCCTCACTTACAACACGTGCGGAATTGTTTTGGAATCCCTCCACGTTCGTTTTGAGAACATAAGTTAGCCGACAATCGTTACAAAGGAAATAAGGTTTATTTTCGTCAAATTAGGTAGAAAATAAAGTGGAGTATCTTTTCCGTGTTGTTAAAATTGAGAGAGATTATTTTTAAAGTAAGTAAGTTTTTTTTAGAATAAACCTATAATACCAATTAGAATTAACACTAAATAAACTTAAGTTTCTAATATATTTTACCAACAAACTGTATTGTTCTTAGAAGTAATATACATGCTGATATTATTAATTATACAATTATTTACAAAAATATTTATAGAGGATTTTTTATGATGTTGGTATTTATATACTATCATTTGTAAGGATATAGCAAGGTGGATTAAACATAACAAAGCCATCGTGAGTAGTTCGGTATATTAACCAGGAAATAAATCTTTGTGAGTAGAGAGGAGTCTTTTAGCGCTCCAAGCACGTTCCCTGAAGCAATACAACAGTTCCGGTCTGGACGCTGCAGAACGATTGCTCCCATCGCGTCGAACTCATCCCCTCTGGCTCTGGACCCCACTGCTACACCCTTCACCGACCCCAATCCACTACTCCTCCAACCCCTTCTGCAGGAGTCGGCAACTGTTCGACCGGTTGATCTCGCGGCAGTTCTCGGTCGATCTTATAAGGAAACTACATCATCATTTAATGTCGATCTTTGAGTCTTCTAAACTCGCAAATACATCGATAGTTAAAAAATAATATTTGAGGGTGATCAAAATAGTCTTGATTGGTCAAAATTGGTAGTGTTATGAGCAGGGCCCAAATTTTGATCACATGTCATTTTTTTTTTCTATCAGAAACAATACTTGGTTGTACATAAACTCTGTTCACGATCCCCTGGTTGTAGAAATATACATTTTAATGGTCTTTTTTGTAATTATAGATTTTTAGGTCATTTTTATTGTGTTTTTTTGTTTAGTAAGTCATTTTTAAGCATTTTTTAAAAGAAAATTTAAAATTGTTTGGAAATGACTTTAAAAAAGTTGAATTATCTGTGCTTTGATAAAACATAAATATTCAAACATCAGATATTTGACCACACACTTGTTGACTGAACAAGATAATGTATGAGTCAAAATTAACTTTGTGCCTTTTACCTGCGTGCTTATAAAATCCACATTCCTGGTGAGACCTTCACTACACCTAAGCTGGAAAGGGGTGCAGGGGGATGGGAGGTTATTGCTTTTAAAGCAGATATTTGTATTCCAATGTTAAGTAGAACACATGATTTTAGCTGTCAACAGATTTAAATGCTTAGTTTTCATTTATAAAATGCACGTTATATTTATTCGTTTGAAATAATTTTGTGTGTATTTAGAATGCTTTAAACCAAACCATCTCAAGCGAGTCATTCGAGGCAAATTATTACTGAATTTGGAGAGGATATTTTTTGTACAGAGAGTGAAATACTTTTCTATAAAATATGTGAAGTGAGAGTGGCTGGCATCAGATAAGAGATTTAACCATTCAACAGCATATCACTCGCAACAAACATGTCCGTGGTATCCAGAATATCGATAAAAAGAGAACCTCTCAATTATTACTTGCACAAAATGCATTCACGAATCAAGGAAAATCCTCAACATTTTATAAATCTTTGTGTAACATTCTGGTATCTGCTAACATTCCTTTGTGGAAACTGAGAAATGTTAAACTAAAGGATTTCCTGGGACTGCATACGTGTCATTCTATTCCAGACGAGTCCATACCGAGGAAAAACTGGAAATGGAGAGACCAGGAGAGATATTTTTGCTTACGTGTATAATGTAAATCCTAACTCTTGTAATAAATACATCACATTATGGAATTTCAATCAAACTTTTTAGGTATTTTTTTTTAAAATTTAAAGTCATTATTTAGAGTTTTTTGCGTCATTTTATAGGACTTTTTTTTGGCAATTTTAAGGTCATCGAAATCCGGGCCCTGTTTATGAGAAATTTAAATAGTTTAGTACCAAAACGTAAATATTATTTATTCTATTGTGTGTGTTTTTTCAATAAAGGTGGGAACAAAAGTATTTAAGGAAAGGTTGAATTTAAGGAATAAGTATAAGCTGTATAGACAAAATAAACTTACAGTAGAGAAACTATGAATTATTGCGGGATATTTTAAAAGTTTATAACTCGATCGGGATCTAAAAAGGTTGCAGTTAAAGTCTCTAGTAACGGCGACAGGTCTTGGCTACTAGGGGATCGTAGCAGTGTTTCCACACACATCTAGAACAAATACCTATATTTGGTGGGGGGGTTTAATGGATTCAAATAAAGCAAAGATTTATGAGACGGTGACATTTAAAAACAAATAGCATCTGTAACCCCAGATCCCTTTATTGGGCAGTATTCCGTCCACTGCAAGGACCCTCGGTAAGCTAGTCGCAGTCTGACAATCAGATGTCCTTTCATTTAATTATAAAGATTTTTTCTGGCGTCATTGGTTTGTAAAGCAGTCAAACTACTGTTCGTAAACATAATACAAATTTGGGATATTTGAGTGGTTTTGTTTTGGTATCCAATTTTATCGACCAAGCGATTCTGACCAAACTTAAGGGTGAAACCGACTTTGAGTTGTGTTTCTTAAACAAAAAAGGTGTTTGGGATGGTTTTAATAAAAAAAAATTCTGGTAGTTTAATCTATGTATTAGTAAATATATGCCTACTGTAAATCGACGGAGGAATATTTCCTATTTAATTTTATTCTTATCAGTCTCGGTGGCGTAGTTAACTAACACGCTAGTTTCGTGTTGAGAAAGACTGCTGAGGACGGAGAGATCGAGGTTCGAATCTCGCTCGGGTGAACTGGGGGTGATTTTTCCTAAATGGGTTTCACCTCTGCATATACGAAAATGCAGGTTCCCTTCTTATATGTTCAATCTTCCCAATTCCTAGCCCATTAACGTAATTAGTATTTAAGCGTATAAACCGAACGGGTAGTGAGACGCGGTGCTAAATAAAATTTTATTCTTAATTGAACTGATACTTACATTTATTAGGTCTAATATTTACATAACAACCCTAAGCTTGTGTTTTCATAAAAGATCTTCAGAAACGACGAAGTAGAATTTTTATTTTCAGGTATGTAGGCCTAGATCACATCATTTCCTAATTATTGTATTCATAACTAAACGTTTCTCAAGAACTTTACACAAATAATATAATAAATGTAATATCTAAGTTTTCTATCCTTATTATCACTCTTATGATTCTCCTCACCAACTAAACGCTATGAGTATTATTAAAATATCATCAAGGGTCATACTGTTTTAAAATTGGCGCACAATCCTCAGCTAATTGGTTGAAACCGAGTTATTTAGTTTGTTCGCACCTCGGTTTGGTATCGTCTCGGTCAGATACACTCGTGACCAGCCGTGATATTAAGATCATGAAAAATCTTTGGTTGTAAACGTCGATTCCAATTCAATCACGAAAACACGCCTACAGAGACACACGTCGGACCAAGAAGTCCTATTATAATTCCCGAAGTATTGCAGGATACGTGGAACAAACACTGAAAACATTGTAGAGGGACTTACATCTACTATAAATATCGTATTGTGTAACCAAACTGACCTAAATCAACCTAGCCTAAATGTAGGGGACGGAGCAGGGGAAAGGTCGGGACGCAAAACCTTCGATCAAATCTTTATCGGCCACTAGTACCAATGTACGCAATACCTACGTTTGCAAACACCACGTAACCAAACTGAAATGAGGTTGGTCTTTGTTTCTCCGAGATGGTTTTCATAGCTTTCTTCATCCGGGATACGCGTGTTTTGATCACTTTTATTGTATATGTATAATATAGGTAGAATTTTGAAGAAAAGCACCCGAATTTACACAGAGGGGGAGTGGTAAACTATTTAGGGAAACATCACCGTCAGTACACCGAGCCAAGATTTGAAACCCTCGACCACCCCGTCATCGGAAAACCAGAGTAGATGAGCCTGACATAGTCCGCGTGATGCTCCCCCTTCCCCCCACCCCCTATGAGGGTCCCAACTATTAAAGTGATCGTCGTGAAAGAGCACCGGGTTAGTTAAGATCAAGGAACCTCAAAATAATACGATCAAATAAACAAACACAGTAATTTGTTTAAATGTTTAAATTCGAGTTATCCAATTTGTCTCTAAAAACAACACAAGCTTGACAGACGGATCAGCTGGTTTGCTGCAAGCTAGGCGAATATATCCTCTTTCCGGTGGATTAGTCGGGGTCCCGCTTGACAAAGTGTGTGTGTGTGTGTGTGTGTGTGTGATAGAGAGAGAGAGATAGATAGAGAGAGAGAGAGAGAGAGTGCACATAGACTTTCATGCTGACGTTCGATGTTTTAACGTAAAACAACAAACATTTGTTTGAGTTGTGTATAATCATGGGAAGAAACTGGAATAGATCCAAAGTGGATTTCGCATGATTACGGGCTGAGTGTAAGAGAATAAAAACCCACCAATGCAACCACAAAACTCGCTCAAGAGAGGTGACAGGTCACACTACGTCATCAGGTCTTATCTAAGAAAGTAACTCTTCAAAGGGGAAAATATTACGAGATGAGCGAGAAATCTAGCTCTTAGGATCAAAACATGGAAGACTTACTTAGGAGGGGAAAGGCATTGTATTTGTGTGTGTGTTTTTTACAAATTAAAGGAACTGATTTCTCTCTCTTCTCCTAGCCCCCTACATCACTTTTATTTAGATAATTAAAGGAAGAACAATTTTGCGGCAAATAAAAATAAATGTCAAGAAGTCAACAATGTTATTTTACAACTACCAAAATTTGCACAATCTGTCAAACGTGACAGCTTCTGAGCTTGGTGTAAGAATAAAATTCAATTCTTGCACAGTCCAGTTTTCATAGGGAAAGCAAACAGAAAGGTTACTAGATTTACTTTCATGTATTCATAAGCCAAGTCATATGAACGTAGCTGTCACTTTTGAATGATTATTCTAAAATCTTCTATCAAATAACATTAATAAAATAGGATGACCTGGCGGTCAAGGGGTAAGGTGTCGGACTTCTGTGCTGGGGGCCCGGGGTTCAATCCTTGGTCCCGGCACAGATTTAACTGATTACCAAATCCTTCCTTCACCTCTGACAAGACATCTTGTGAATGTGGGGAATGCCAGGTCACCACCGTGGTTCGGATTCCACGTTAAACTG